>JAHBCN010003370.1:0-76273 GCA_019359885.1 Listronotus oregonensis | reverse complement strand
AAATTTTGAAGTTATAAATTTATTAAAACTTTGCATATATTTAATTCTTAATGTAATGTTAAGATTATACTTACCTAAATAAACAATATATTATAAATCTTTATATTATTAAAGTCCGTTCCTAATGTTCGGTCCTTTAATACCTAGCGATCCGCAGTTTTATTGCTGTCGACAGGTATAATCCATAAATGAAGGCAAGAGCTAACACGGTATACTTTGAGACCGACTATACGTACGTATATTTTTATATGAAATGCAACAACTGCTTCTTGACCATTCAAAACCAATTTAAGCATAAGAGTCGATGACATAAATAAATAAAAACTGCCGCTTTAGAAAATCTTGTCTATTTCAATGCGATTAATATTTTAAAAGAATCCGAAATTCCTGCTGGTAAACCACTTGACATTGGTATCCATTCAAAAATTGATAATAATTATTTTATTTTTTCTGTAAATATTATTTTAGTAAAAGGATTATTTAGGCTTTCCTTAGAATAATAATAATAATAATAACACCAATTTAAATTTTTTTGTCCATGTTCATTTATAAAAAAAAAAAACAGAAAAAACGTAATGAAGTCTTTATATTATTTTTAGTCATATTATCCCATTACAATGTAGAAAACAATTTAAATTTTTATAAAATATAAAACAGAAGACCAATAGACTGAAACACACATACACACACACACACACACACACACACACACACACACACACCTACCACTTAAACACGATCCTTCCTTTTTCGCGAAAGTTTCTCAAAGTCACCCCATACCTGGACTCACCAGACCTTACGGCCTGTGCCGATATGAGATGACAATAACCTTGTTAACCGGAGATAGGGTTAAGTGGGTTTCACCATGTCAAGGGAAAGGTTTTACTTTTCCCATTCCCCAATTTCCCCAGTTGCTTAAAATCTCACAAAATCATGTGAGGGGGAACGGGAAGTGGGGTGGTGTTTGTCCCCGATGGGAGCCCCTGTCGGCCCGACAATCCTCAATCTTTGAAGACGGCATGCCACCCCCGGACCCCTGTTCGCGTTAGTCATCATCGCCCGGATGTTACCAGTCTCTCCCACAAGTCCTCCCTTCAGAGTCCGAGGTGGAGCTCACGAGTCGGTCTCGAACAAAACGACGAAACCCGAAGCCATTGACAGTCACCAGCGGGTGCTGGCGGACCATTCGACAGGCCAGGGGAAGTCCCGGAGTTCCAGGTACGAGTCGCGAGATCTTGGTTTTACGGAGGCACGTTTAGGTATGCTGGTTTGAAGTGACGAGATTATGTGACGAATCGTCATGCCGAGGATAAAACGCATTTTTCCGGTGATCCCAGTTGGGTAAGCTTGTTAAAGCACACTTACTGGGTGAATAGTGCAGGTACAACAAATTGCTAACCAACCACTAAGCATCCGGGTTCCCAAGCCCTGGACCCCTGCAAGGGGGATGCGTGAGGGGAGGCTGGAAACAACCAAGACGACCAAAGGCTAAGTCAGACAGACGAAACGATGCTCGAGGACTTAACCCGCCCTTGGGTGGTCCAATGTTAGGTAGAAGAATGGTGAATCATCAGCTAACCAGTTTTCTAGTTCTTCTATGTAGAAGCATCCTAGATTACATGTAACTTCAGTTAAATTTGCATTGTTATTGCAAACATACGTTTCAAAAGAAATTTTTTATCGTAAATTGGTGTAATTGCATATTTAAACGTGGTTTTTAGTTCTGATCAACTTTTTTTTATATTAATTTTCGAAATTGTCAAAAATAAAGGTACTTTACTCTTGGACAAAATTTATACTTTTTGACAAACCTCGTATAAGCCTGGAAAAATTTAATATCTGATAGTTGCTTTTCCGGTTTTAGACTATGCAGAACTTTTTTATAAAGAAAAACTTTTTTTCCAAATTTGTCAACCAGAAAGCAACTTTCGAAGATACCAACCGCTCGTGTTTGCGAAACGTCAAGTCAACTAGAGAATCGACGTCGGCCTAACAGCCCATAAACCATTGAAACCATATCTAGATTTAATTTTTCTAGGTAAAAACCGTGCTTCGGACTAAAAAATATACTATTATGATTGTGCAGATAAACGGTGTGTATTTTTAAGCAAAAACCGTGCACGGGATTAAAAAAATCAAGTAATTAACTTTGCTTAGAAATTATTGAAGAAAACATTTTTTATTTTATGCCAAAATAGGTAGGTCAAATTCCGTTGGAGCGTCACTGGTGAAAGTAAAAAAAAAATGTGGTACACTAATAAATGCCCTTTTCATATATAGTACATTTATGCCTAATTTTAATAAAATATCTAAAGTGGTATTACAGAAAATAAAATTAAACAATTTATTTTTGAAAATTTTACCACCCTGTGTCTCAAAAGTTAAGACATTCAGGACATACGTTCATATAAACTTTTTTTCTTAAAATGAACCCAAAAATTTTTCATTTAATTATTGGCATTTAATTAGAAAACACCCTGTATAGTACAGCTCCATTACCGTTAAATTGTGTTTAGAGTTTTTTTTATAGGGCCAGGACAGGTTCAATCTTAGTGACAATATTATTGATTCAATAACATTATCAAACCATAGGCGAAATGTGTAATTTTTTTGTACATGGTTAATTTTATTGTCAATATTCTTTTATACATCTGAGTAGGTTACTGCATAAATGGACGATAAGAAGAAAGCCTGTGTCGTGATTATTTTGCAAATTATTAAAAAAATGGTAAATTGTTAAAAAATAGGTAAAAAAGTGGATGTTGAAACGTGAAAAGTACATATACTTAAGGTTATTACTTAAAGCTACTTCGGTGACTACCACAATTACTTGAGAACAAGTGACGAAAATTTTAAATTGTTACTTTAAATGGTTGAGCCTCATTAAGTAAAACAAAATACTAATATGCAATTATGTACAACAGCTGAGGAAAGACAAGCAACTGCAAGAAGCTTTAAAGAACTGAAGTTTTTTGCTGTATTGTCACTTAGAACAATAAAACTATCTTGGAAACATGTGAGGTGCTAGCTAGTGGCTGTTCAACAGAAGTCTATAAAGGCACGTTTTATATTAAAAAGGTATACCAATAAGGGACACAGATATTCAGAAAGTAGGTATATTACTGAAATTTTAATGGCTGTTTAGGCGTGTCTGGTAATAGGACAAGCCAACAACTTTTATTCTTAAAAAAAAAGTTTGTGTGAAATATTCTCTAAAAAATTTTGGTAGCTTAATTAGAATACGAGGGCTAAGAAAATAATTTGCACCAAGTCAGTAGTATAAAATGTGAATATTTTTTTTTTAATTAACTTAATATGGTTGTTATTGGTAAAATTATTTAAATTGATTAAATTTAAAATTAATATTGGTTGTTTTTTATGCTGAATTATTAGAACACTTGATAAATGATTGCACAAATGTTTTATCAAAGCCTGCATCAGAGTCTATTAATCTAAAGGGGTTATGACATCGTCGAGAATGGGGATAGCAAAAGTCCATGACGTGAGGGTGTGAAAAGGGTCGCTTATGTTGGCGGCCCTGTCGGGTAACTCTAAAAGTTACTAGCATTCTCAGCTGTGGACAGAGTCGTGCTACAAGTCGAAGCTTTTATATGGGGTTATTTTTACAGTTGAAAATATTTGTGTACAGAGTTGATATTTTATTGGTTTTGACTGTTTTTACTATATTGTTTTTGGTAGTGTTTAGTCGTGTAGTTTTAATTAGTCCTTAGTGTGCAATACCCCAAAAAAGTTGTGTTTCCCATAAGGATTCTGTTATTTGCTCGACATGTTAAAAAGACGATTTTTATATGTCTTCCAGAAAAATTGCAAAAGCGGTGATTATGAGATCCTGATCAAAAAGGAAAAAGGCGATTAATAAAAGAAGGTAAGGTGAAAAATATGATTTATCCTAATGCTGCTATTACTAACAAATATTCTTTTATTGTAGCATTCCATTCAGTTTGCATTATTACACCTCGAATAACACAAACACGGTTTTTAAGTCCACCAGTGATTCTTCACAACTCTGAATGTAGTTACACAGTTATTAGTCAGTAAATTGAAATTTTTGTGTGATTTTAATTATAGTTATTTGTTGTCAAGAAAATAAGTAGTCAATATTGACTTGCTTATACCTAGAACTGATCAACTTTAGGTATATGCATTAATTTACCTTCAGAATGTGTATTTAATATTTTTTTCCCATTATTTTGTACATTTATTAAGTTTGCGGTTAGTTACATTATTAAATTGTATTTTTTTATCTTTATCTACCAATTACTTGGTATATTATGTTGAAAAAGACATGTTTTAAAATATAATTTATATTTTTTAGATTTGCCTTTTACAAGTTTAAAATTAACTGATGTAAACCTACCTTGCACTGAAGAAGTTTTTGTTTAGATTGTGTAGTATGAAGTGGACTACGAAGAACTTGTAAATAAGTTAAACTTTCGAGTACCAAATAAGAACACGAGATCTAATTCTTCTAATTCTTTGTTTTATCTTGCAAGGGCTACCAACAAACTATAAATTAAATTTTTGTGTTTGTATTAAGTAGGATTTTAATGCTTAAATGATTTGTATGTTTTAAAATATGAAATGTATACCACAAAATATTATTAAATAATACCACTAAGTACTGTGTTCTTTTCTTCCATATCTATTCCAAAATGTAAAAATTTCAGTTGTATTTTATTTAATTGTTACAATTGTAAATGTATTGTAGTGTTGTAGTTGTAAAACAAATAAAGTTTAGTTTTTTAGCAATAAACCTGTATTCACATTTTTTTACATAAAATAATTCATTTTATTGCCAAAGTGGAAAATTTTGCTATTATTCTGCAAGATGCTGTATGGTCCGTAAGTAAATAAATAACTAGTTTTTAAAAGTAACATAATTAGTTTTTAAAATAAAATAAATTAAGGATTAATAGACAAGTTTATATATTTATAAAGTAATACAAAAACACCGTCATAAATTCCTAAAAAAAAAGTTAATTTTTCTATGCCTTCCAGTATCTGATTTGGAGTTGGATATTTTGTAATCTTACAAAGATCTTCAAGATAGCTTGTAAAAGCCCATTTCTGATCCTGCACTTACAGAAAAGCTTCCTTCCTGTCTTTCTTCTATAGGTATTTTCACGGCTTCTGCTTAGACGAGTTGGCCAGTATAATTCCTTTTCTGGCAGCTCCCAACAGAACAACACGTAGTGCAACTTTTATGCTTCTTTTAACAGTTTAGCTAGAAGGGCCCCGAACTTCCCGCTTTCTTCGTTCCTTCATCCCTAGAGTGTCAAGACTATGGAACCTGCTACCTGCAGAATTTAAGTCTCTTGTGAATATACTCCTTCTTACCACACTTTAGTCACCCACGGGGCGTTCATACTAGGCCTCAGCCTTCGCGGAATGTTCCAAGATAAAAAAATAATTAGTCCCCAAACTTCTTTACTTGCTCATTAAATTTTATAAACGTCGTAATATAGGTGGGTATTATTAAAGAAAAAAAAGGTGTTAATAATTCAATATCGTGTGTTTAAAAATAGAGTAAGTACTCATAATTATAACAAATTAGCAATCATCAGTATTTTCTACATTTTAATTTTTTTCTCATTTTTTAAAATATTTAATGTAGTAGGTACCATTGAAGAAAAGGTACGCCATCGTCGTGTTGTCGCTTTAATTTTTAATTTCATTACTTAATTGAATTTCATTTATATTTTTGAAATATAAATTTTGTTCGTCGGTATAAAGGCAGTTTTTTTTTCCACCTCAATTCTACGCCACTGTCCAGCATAAAATCCAACATGGCCGAAATGGACCCTTCTTGACGTCACACAAGAGTTTTTCAATATGGCGGATGCCATAACCCTCTTTAGATTAATAAACTCTGGCCTGCATCATCACCAGCGATATCATCCTGTAACGGATTTGCCTTAAGTTCAGTGTAAGTAGGTTGGGGGTAGCTTTTCTAGTTAAATATGACGAACCTGACGGGGAGTATATTGTTCAGAGGATGCACATTTATGGCAACAAAGCCTTACGTAGAGTCTGCTATATAAAAACGACTGACGGGAGCGCGGGACGGATCCCTCCTTCATATTTTCGCTGTATTGATAATAATAATATTGAAGCAAACGCAGGCAATTTAATATTATTGTTCCGTTAAGTACTTTATAATACAAAAAATTATAAAAATTATATTTTTATTAAAATTGGGCTATAAAAAATAAGTAAGTGTTATTTATATATAGTAAATATTCGCCTAAAGTATTTGTTTTTTATCTAAAAATAATAATGATTTAAAATGATAATATACGATAAGGTGTCTTAGGTAGTGTTACTACCCACAAACGCAAAAACAAATTATATAATATTATTATTATATATATATATATATATATATATATATATATATATATATATATATATATATATATATATATATATATATATATATATATATATATATATATATATATATATATATATATATATATATATATATATATATATATATATATATATATATATACAGTATGTCCGCGGATGCGGTAAACAAATAAAAAATTCTGCTTGTCGAAAAAATATGAACTACAATGAGAAAATAGATTTTTATTATACAGGGCGTCTCAAAAATGCAAAAACATAAAATCGAACAACAGCAAACAGTCATTTTTTGGCCTTTTAACGTAAAATACACATAAAAAAAACTTGCTCCCAATTTACTTCTTAACCTGATTCCGAGCTTACTAAAAAAAAAAATAAATTTAGGAAAAAATATAAATTTAGGAAAAAAAAATCAACATTTTTGCAATTGTACGCATTTCACTACTTTTACTTGAATAATACCTTTACATTACTAAACATTAATAAAAATAAATATACAATAAAAAAAAGGTAAAAATGTAAAAAACAAATGTCAATGTTAAATACGTACTTGCAAAAATGTTGTTTTTTTTTTGTAAATTCAAATTTTTTTCAGTAAGTTCGGAATCGAGATTAGAAATAAATTTGGAGCAAGTTTTTTATTTATCATTTTACGTTAGAAGGCCAAAAAACGACTGTTTGCTCTTATTTTTTGATTTTATGTTTTTGCATTTTTGAGACGCCCTGATAACAATTTATTTTCTTATTGTAGTTCATAATTTTTTGACAAGCAGAATTCTTGGTCAAGAATGACTTTTTTTCGTATCTTTCAATTTTTGGTCCATTTTTCCTCTTGTTAACCGCATCCGCGGACATACTGTATATATATATATATATATATATATATATATATATATATATATATATATATATATATATATATATATATATATATATATATATATATATATATATATATATATATATATATTTTTTATCAAAGAATTATTTTTTTTATTTTTTGTTACACAAATGGTAAGTTAACAAGTAGCTATTTGATTTACAATTTCAAAAAAGAAATTATTTTCCAAAAACTACATCCGTCAAATGTCTTCCGTTGTCATTTATGCATTGTTGGGGTCTATCCTGAAAGTTTTTCATAAATCTTTACAGCATATGAACAGGTATTGCTGCAATCTCGTTACGAATCCGTTGTTTAAGGGCTGGGATTGTCCTGGGTGGATCTGATGCAAACACTTTTGTCTTTAGGTATCCCCACAAAAAAAGTCGCAGACAGTTAAGTCGGGGGACCGAGGTGGCCAACTGATATCCCCATTTCGAGAAACGATACACCCTGGGAATAAGGCATTTAAAGCATTCATTGAAATTCTTGCAGTGTGGCTTGTTGCTCCGTCCTGTTGAAAAAGTGTGCTTTCATTCACTGGAAAACGGTCAAGTTGTGCTGTGAGGAAGTTCTGAATCATTCCAAAGTATCGCTCAGAAGTAACGGTAATGGTATTTCTAGCCTCATCCTCAAAAAAATATGGACCGATGATTTCATTTGCCGAAACCGCACACCATACTGTCACTTTTTGAGCATGAAGTGGTGTTTCGTGGAGCAAATGTGGGTTTTCCTCGGCCCAGTATCAAAAGTTTTGTTTATTAACAAAACCGGAGAGGTGGAAGTGCGCCTCATCACTCATCCATAAGTTGTTAACTTGGTTGTTATTTTCTTCCAGTCTGGCTAGCATAGTTTCACAAAATTGGATACGTTGTTGATAATCACCGGAATTAAGAGATTGCACGACCTGTATTTTGTAAGGGTGATATCCAAGATCTTTGTAAAGAATCCTCCTTACCGATCTGTTACTTATTTCAAGACGTGCAGCGTGACGGATGGCTGATCTCCGTGGACTTCTTAAGATTGCTTGATGAACACGTTCGATGTTTTCAGGGGTTCGAACTGTTTTTTCACTACCACCTTTTTTTAAGCGTCGATCCAGTTTCCTCAAGATTATTTACCCAAGTTTTAATTGCTTTATCTGACGGAACTGGCTGATTGCGCGGTATTTTAAAATGCCTTCGAAAGTCACGAAGCGTTTACACTAAACTCTCGTTATTTTGAGAGTAGGCTTTAACTGCGTAGCCTCGCTGCTCACCTGTCCAACGATCCATTATAACTAAATGGCAAGCCATGCAGGTTCTGACACGCCCGTAACTTTCGATGCCACCACTTCACCACGTCCTGCAAGCCCCACCACAAATCTTTCCGTTTGACTGCCGGACCCTGTATATATATATATATATATATATATATATATTATATATATATATATATATATATATATATATATATATATATATATATATATATATATATATAATTATATATATATATATATATATATATATATATATATATATATATATATTATAATATATATAATATTATATATAATGGTAGATGATTCTACATGACAAAATAATGGTAGAGCCTCATATTTTTTTCAAAATGTCATTCGTTTTCGAGTTACAAGCAGCCAAAATTTATTTTCTTATTTTTTGTTTTTTAAATTGTTTGCTTACGGAGAAACCGATTCCACTAATATTTGAAACATAGACTGAGTCAATTGCGCTTTATCATTTTAGTAACAATTCACATTGATTGTGTGCCTCTAGACGTTTATAGCTACTTACCTTACGACAAATAATAAACCTCTAGAGGAAATTCATGGCCAACTTGCCAATTACATGGTATCTGGTGGTAATGAAATAAGAAAATAAATTTACCACTCAATTTTTAAAGGCGATTTACGTCTAAACGGTTGCATTTAGCGAGTTAAATGAAAAGCACCTTTTTTAAAGGCCTTGCATCAGTCTTTAATAAAACATACTTAAAACTAGTATAGCTGTCAAAACTAAAAAATTATGACAAAAAAACAATTTTCAATGTAGGTAAAGTACCCTCTAGCGGCACACAATCAATGTAAATCGTTACTAAAATGATGAAGCACAATCGACTCAGTCTATGTTTCATATATTAGTGGAATCGGTTTTTCCGTAAGCAAACAATTTATAAAACAAAAAATAAAAAATTGAATTTTGTCGGCTTGTAACTCGAAAACGAATGACATTTTGAAAAAACTTATATGAGGCTCTACCATTATTTTGTCATGTAGAATCACCCTCTTAAGTTTCGTGATCGATTTTTGAATCACCCTGTATAGACGTGTGAATCCTTGATCCTTTTTTTTTTTTTTTCTATAACTCAGCAGCATTTTATGTTATCATCTTGCCCAAAGACGGGATTTTTTGAGAATTGAATGCTCTACAAAAGTTCCTTGCGAAAGTTGCAACTCCACCGGCGAGAGGGTCACTAAACCTAATTTTTTCATAAAATTCTCTTTTTTCTGTCATTTTCTCATAAATGACAAAAGCTACAAAAAAAAATTAAAAAAAACCAAAGTTGTGGGAAATATAATTTCCTACAAAAAAGGTTTTAATAATCGAATCGCCAAGACCAACAGGTCTGGAGATATTTGACCCTTAATTAATTTTACTATACTAATACTACAAATTATAATTTGTGAAAATTTCATAGTAAAATTAATGAAAGGCCAAATTTTTCGAGAACTGTTGATCTTAGCGATTCGATTATTAGGACCTGTTTTGTAGGAAATTATATTCCCAACAACTTTGTTTTTTATCTTTTTTATGTAGCTCTTGTCATTTATGAGAAAATGACAGAAAAACGAGAATTTTATAAAAAAAATTTGGTTTAGTGACCTGTACTACCTCGCCGGTGTGAGTTGCGATTTTGCCGCAATGGACACTTTTGTAGAGCATTCAATTCTCACAAATCCCGTCTTTGGGCGAGACGATAACATAAAATGCTGCTGAGTTATGGAAATTAAAAAAAAGGATCAAAGGTTACGTGGTTTTTAAATGGAAAATCTTCACACGCTTTGGGCAAGTATTAAATATTAATATTAAGGGCTGAAACTTTCACGATTTTTTTTTGTGGGTATTTCCAACAAAATATCACGACGGGCCCAAAAAAAAAATATTTGCAAAATAAAATAAATCACCCTAATACTATATATGTTAAAAAATAATTTTTATCCAGTTGGCAAATGGGCGCAGGTCGTCCCTAATTCGCATCTTAAACTACTTAATTTAAAATTTATAAAAACTTACAAATGTAACCCAATTTTAAATATGTTTTATTATTAAAAAAAAACAATTTCTTCAGTCTTTATACCGTATATACGTATGTATTATTTATTAAGCTGTATCTATATATTTATTTAAATTACCCGTCTGTGAAAGTTTAGGCTAGTTACCGGTAATACTTTAATATGCAGAAGACAAAATTTTGTTATGTTTGCAATGTCGGTATTACAAACTTCCCATACCTTAACTACCTAACTTTCCCCCTACGTGCTCTATGTCGAATAGTAAACATAAAAAATTGAGATTTAACTAATTGGTTTGTCATCGTTATACGGTGCATCTGTGCGTATTCGTGACACCGGGTCTTTTGTGAATGTAATTGTTGCCGCCAATACGCTGCTACCATGAAATAATTTATCGTAAGTGCTAATTTTTGCTATTAGATTATTGCTGGGGACCGGACATTGGCAAAAAACCATTACAATTTTGAGCTTAAGATAATATATAATATACCAAATAAAAATACAATAAATACTTTAACTCTCCTTGATATTTATGGTTTTAATTTTGGTGTTTTTATTCGGTGTGATTTTTTGTAAAATAATATAATCGCAATAGTAAAAAATCGTCGACGTCGCAATAGTAAAAAATTTAAAAGATTTGTTGCACCACAAAAGAATTGAACTATGATATTTTATAATGCTTTTATAGAAATTATATGAAATAAATTCAAATTAAAATAGACTTTTTGTCTAAATATATTTACAAATATTTGATGGTATAGTATTTTCACGATCTAAGAAACTGACCTGGCCCGAGACGGGATAATGACATGCAATAAAGCCATAAAAGTATTAGCCGTGACAGGGTCGTATTTATTTTGTTATTGGCGAATAAGAGATTATTACCTGAAAACTCTGTAGGACTTTTGGGTCATTCTTATTACTTGATAATGGCAATTTTTTACCTGATGGTTTTTTATATATATATATATATATATATATATATATATATATATATATATATATATATATATATATATATATATATATATATATATATATATATATAACATATAAGTATAAAAGAAATCTTTATTTCTGAAATACTGTCAGTTATTAAGTTCTGCGGTAATAGTGTGTTTGAAGATGTCCAGTGCAAAAGCCGTTTCTGGCAATAGCCGAAAATGTTTGCCTGTTGAAGTAAAAATAATTGTTAAAAGTGTTCATTTAAAGTTAGTTGAGCGAGGCCACGAAAAACATTTTTCATTAAAGGAAACATCAACTTTAACCGGTGTTCCTCAAAGTACAGTGTGGAAAATTTTAAATAATACTGTAAAGCCTAGAAAAGTACGAAAAGACAGTTGTGCACCTAAATCTTTTGATTTATGCAATGGAGATTTAATTCGTCGGAAAATTTATCAGATGTAAGAAGAGCAGAAAGTTCCCACATTATTATCGCTCTCAGCGAGGCTATCCGAGGATGATTGTGACATAAGTTGTTTGACTACAACCTTGTGGCGTACTCCACGCCGTTTGGGGTTTTTATTTAAAAAAATAGACAAAAGGCAAGTTATAATGGAATCAAACCGCTTGCAACAACTTAGATTACAATATCTGAAAAAAATAAATAAGGCTAGATCGGAAAATCGAACGATAATATACCTAGATGAGACATGGTATGACACCCATGACACACCAAGTAAAGGATGGACTCATAAATCAAAAAAATGTCACACTTAAGCCCCGTCAAATAAAGGTAAAAGAATAACAATTCTTCATGCGGAGTCAGAAGACGGCTGGGTACCAAACTGTTTATTTATGGCAGCCAAAAACATTTCGGATTCCAGCTTAGATTACCACTGCGATACAGCTGCTAAAGTTTTTGAAGGCTGGTTTCAAAACAAATTATTACCGAATATACCACCAAAGAGCAGTATTGTGATGGATAATGCATCCTACCATAGTCGCCAGTTGAATAAAGTGCCAAGTTTCACCAGCAGAAAAAAGGAAATACAACACTTTTTGTCTGACCGTGACATATATTTTCATGAGAGTTATAATGTTAAGCAATTGTTAGAGGTTTTAAAATGTGTCAATTTCAAAAAAGAATACGTTTGCAATAAAATTGCAGATGTAGCAGGTCACGAAATAATTCGGCTTCCGCCATATTACTGCATTTTTAATCCGATCGAGTTGATATGGCATAAACTTAAGTCTAATATACGCGTTCACAATAATACACCAACTTTAAATCTAGTGTAATTGTACTGATAAAAACAGAAATCGGAAATATAACCGTTGAAATCTGGAGAAACTGTACTGAACACGTTAACGAAGTTGAAAATTCTTATTGCTCTATGTATATAAATCTAAATAGTCTAGAAGCTGTAAAAATAGTTATTATTAATTTAAAAAATAGTAGTAATAGCGAAATTGATTTAGAGTAAGATATGGTGTGTTTTATTTTGTTCTTAAATGTAATTATTATATACTGTTAAAATATAGTATTACTGCAAATTTTTGTTTGTTTATTTAATTCCCAACCAACTTTACACATTAGTATAATTAATAAATTGTAAATATTTATTGACTTAGTACTTTATCTTTTTCATCAGGTATAGTGCGGCCCTGCACGGCAAATCAGAAAAGTTTAATGGTTATATTGCATTCCAAGCCTATGTCAAGTCAAGTTAGTTTCCTAGATCGTAAAAAACTATACACAAATTATAGTTTATCAGTTCTTAGTGTTATGCTATAGGTAGGTATAATAAAATTGGGTATGGTCTAATTCTATAGGTAACAAACTAAGATTTTACAGCTATTGTAATTAAATAATTAAAGTGTTATTATTCATCTAAATTTAACAATGGGAAATTATTTAATAGAATGTCGTTATTTTTAAGTTTGTTTATTTTAAGGGACTCCAGTAGATTCAATTTACGGCCTTTGTTTTCTGGTATGAAGTATTCTGAAATTATAATCAAAATTAAGATTTTGCTCTATTAAATTATTAGCGGAATGAGAATCAATTTTTCTTTTAATATAACTGGTGTGATGTTTAGTAAACTCCCGATTTGTGATTGTTGTCTATATTAAGATTTGTTATTTTTTATGAATTTCACACATCGGGAGTTTAGCAATTAATTTGTAAAGACTGTTCAAAAACCTATATAGGTCAGTCAGGTAGAAGTTTTTCCAAAAGAATAAAAGAACATCACACAAATTATACTAAAAGAAAAACCGATTCTTACTACGCTAATTATTTAATAGAACTAAATCATAATTTTGATCAAAAATTTAATTAACACAGAAAACAAAGGCTGTAAATTGAATTTACTAGAGTCCCTTGAAATAAACAAACCTAAAAATATCGACACTATATTAAATTGTCAATTAGACCAAAATAATTCCCCATTGTTAAATTTTAATGTTATATAAAACTCTAATTATTTTATTACAATAGCTGTAAAAACTTAATTTATTACCTATAGAATTAGACCATACCCCTTATAAATTTTATTATACTTACCTATAGCATAACACTAGGAGATAATAAACCATAATAATTTGTGTATAGTCTGTCTCAAAGTATACCGTGATAGCTCTTGCCTTCATTTATGGATTATACCTGCCGACAGCAATAAAACTGCGGATCGGTAGGTATTAAAGGACAGAACATTGGGGACGGACTTTAATAATATAAAGATTTATAATTTATTGTTTATTTAGGTAAGTATATCTTAAAATTACATTTAGAAATTAAATATATGCAAAGTTTTAATAAATTTATAACTGTATTATCTATACATAATTACATTTTTAATCTAAATATCTACATCTAATTCTGTTTCACTATCAGAGTCATCATTGAGATTAATTACAATAGGATTTATGTTGTTTTGGATAGAAATGTAAGAGTCCTCAATTTTTATAATGTGCTGTAGTGAATTTTTCCAGCTCTCAACTGGTATGTTAGTAATTACATTTTTTATCAAATTTATAATACTGGGACTTAAAGTAGGTGTAACATTTTCTGCTCTGATCTTTAATTTTACTTGGTTCCACAAATGCTCTATGGGGTTAAACATACAGTGATACAGAGGAAGAAAAAGGATTTCAAGACAGTATGCCCAGCCTGTTCAGCCAAATTATCACATACATATTGTTTTTTAATTGCATATGACTTTAGGACTTCCAAAAGATGGGTTTTTTTTTGTAACTGAATTCAAAATAAATATCATTTTCTAAAAAATATTCCTGGATTTCAGTTTTTAAACTTGATGGCGCTGGTGCTTGGTGTAGCAGACGGCTGTGATAGCTTGCGTTATCCATGAAAATAACACTGTTGTTTGGAATATTTTTTAAAAGATAATTTTGAAATCAGTTTTAAAAAAGTTCTACACTTTTATCCTCATGATAATCCAAGCTAGAATCCTTAATATTCTTTGCAGACAACAGCAAGCAGTTTGGGACAAATCCGTCTTCTGAACCAGCGTGTATTATGGTAATGCGTTTTCCTTTATTTGAAGGTGCTTTCATCTGACAGTTTTGACTGGAATCAACCCATCCTTTGGATACTGTGTCGTGTGTATCGAACCATGTTTCATCGAGGTAAATTATGGATCTGTTTTCTAACCTATATCTTTTAATTTCTTGAAGGTAATTTAATCTCCAAGTGCGTAATCTGTGCGATTTCATTACTACTTGTCTTTTGTCTATTTTGCGGTATTTTAATTCCATCTTACAAACAACTCTATGGAGGGTGGCACGGCTAATATTTATATTGGTTTCGTCTTCGTCTAGCTTCTTTTTCAGTTTATCCAAGGTAGGAATAACTCCGCTTTTATAAAGACAATATATTTTCCTTCTTATTAGGTTCTGATCACTCACTATTGTCTATACGGTGAGATTGAAAATCACTACGTTTTTTTCTTTTGTTCAATTCTTCACTAATAATAATATCCCTTATCGATGATATTGGAGTTTTTGTTAGTCGACAGGTTTCTTTTAAAGCTTCTTGTTAAATTAGACCTCTACTGATTAAAGTTTCATACACATTTTTCACAACCTGTTTTGCATCTAATGACAAATAATTTTGACGCGACATAGTTATATTCTCGTAAAACAACTTTTTCGAAACGCACAGTAAAAACGGTTATTCAACACTGCCACTAAAATATTAGCCAAAATATTTATATGCCTAATGGTTAATACTCAAGAAATACCTGGCCCACCCCTGCCCTTATGAACAAATGGAATTACCCAATAACAATAGGTAATAAAATCGTTAAAAGTTTATTGGGGTATGGTCCGTCAAAAGCCATAACGATATACTTTGAGACAGACTATACCTAGGTTAACAGTTTTAAATTTAGTTAGTATTGAAAAAACTACCGTGTGAGGTGATTTTATTTTCCGTTAAATCATATTAGTCCAGGGAAGTTAGGAAATAAATCGAAAACTTTTAAGGCCAGCAGATATGATGATGCGGTTTTCTACATTGTCTTCAGAAAGCATCCAGGCAAAAAGTTCTATGTGGTTATGCCATTTTTCGAAAAATGGATGTTGGTGCAATAAATGCATTTTGCAATTGCATAATTACTTGCAATATTATAAGAACGACTGGAAACTCAAAAAAAAAACGCTCGAAAATCGTTTCTCGGGGGTTTTCGGAGATGCCGAATTCAATTCTGGCATTAAAATTACCCAGGGTGCTCGGGGGTGGCTCTGCGGGGGTGCCCGGCAGTGGGGAAATTGCAGCGTCCATGAAAATCAGCCGCAAATCGTTACTCGGGGGTTTTTGAGATGCCGAATTCAATTCTGGCATTAGAATTACCCAGGGGCACTCGGGGGTCGCTCTGCGGGGATGCCCGGGAGGTGATTGGGGGGGAGATTGCAGAGTCCATAATCGTATCATTACCGCGGGGACCGGCGCGAACAGAAATTTCCTGTATCGACTGAAGAGATCTTGCACGTATAATCCCGATTGTCAATGCGTTGACCAAGCATATCAAGCGAGACCTTAAATCCGTTAAAATGGGGGTGGGAATTGGAGGATGGAGAGCTCAGACCTGTCACCATGACCCAGGGAGGCAGTCCCGAGGAAATTTTAAGCAGTATCTCTTGTTCCTGTGAAACCGACTGTGGCACAAGGTGCGGGTGCCAACGAAGTGGGTTGGAGTGCTCACTTGCATGCAAGCATTGCGATGGCAATTGCTCAAACCAAAAAGGCACTTCCAACCAGGCCGAGGATAGTGACGAGAAAGAAGATGAAGAAGGGGAAGAAAGAAGAGTTTAAAGAAGATGTTTAGTATTTAAGTTAAAAATTTAACTTTATAATGGATAATTCAATATTAATAAAAAGTACAATTTATTATTTAAATAAAGTAGTATTTTCATAATTTGTGATGTTTCATTTTCTTTATTACCTTTTTACGCAGAGCCATCCCCGAGCGCCCCCGGGTAATTCTAACGCCAGAATTTTAATTCGACATCTCCAAAAACCCCCGAGTAACGATTTTCGGCTGATCTTCATAGACGTTGCAATTTCCCCCCAATCACCCTCCGGGCACCCCCGCAGAGCCTCCCCGAGCGCCTCCCAGTAATTCTAATGCCAGAATTGAATTCGGCATCCCCAAAAACCCCCGAGTAACGATTCCAGTCGTTCTTATAATATTGCAAGTAATTATGCAAAATGCATTTATTGCACAGAATGCATTTTTCGAAAAATGGCATTAATACACCCTATAAACCTTTTTCCTGGGAGCTTTCTGAACAAAATGCAGAAAACCGCATCTCGATATCTGCTGGCCTTAAAAATTTCTTTATTTTGGTCGATTTTGATCTAAATGCCCTGGACTATATTATATTTGTCCAAAAATAATTTGTTGTATTTAATTTAAACAATTTAAATAATTAAATTGGAGTGGCTACTCTCATATTCTATTTTTTTATTTGAAAGTGAAAAAGGTGTTTGGTGCAGAATTTGTAATTCTGAATTTATCTGTACAAAACCATATCAGATTAAGCGACATGTTAAAAGTCCACAACATTTAAAAAAGATGCAAAGTTTTTCGGGGACATCGAAATTTACAGAGTCATATTTGTAACGTTTCAAACCTTAAAAATCACTCTTAATAACGAAATTCCAAAAAAAATTGTTTATTTTTTTATCTAAAATGTATTTAAAAACGCTTATCTTGTAAAAATAAAATAATAGTTTACGGTATAATAAATATTTAACTACAATAACTTAACCATTAAGTAATCACCCCTTATGAAATTTACAAAAAAAAAATGTTTTTGACAAATTAAAATAATTTGATGATACATATAGTCCCGGAAATGAAGTTAAAAAAATGGCAAAACCTGGCAATTGTTTTGTCCCGCGTCAATTTGCACAAAAATTTGGAATTAGGCTGACCTTACCCTCTACTTCAAATTCTATATCATGCCGGTGGGCGCTGTTTGTTTTTTAAGGGTGAAAACTACCTTCAATTGTCAAAAATTATAAAATAATATTTTAAACCTTAAGATGGGTAAAATTTGGTTTGGATTAGTTAAATAATAATTGTTTTATGCTTGGGATACAATTTTATAATATGTTAACCCTTCTTCTTTTTCTTCTGCTTCTTCCCTGGGAGCCGTCTTAATTAACTACCGGAGGAAGCGCAGCCTCATGGGTTTTTTGTGCCTAAACTCCCATTATCTTTTATATCAATCCTCCCATTAGTCTTGTTCCTTCTACAAGTCTGTAAAACCCCGAGACTGGTTGGTTGATATATTCCTGTGGGCTCATTTCCGGTTGCCCACATAATGCCTGTCTTTTGTGATTCAATGCTTTACATTGGCACAGGATATGGTAGGCTGTTTCTTTTCCCTCGTCGCACATTCTGCAACTTGGGTCCCCATTGTATGAGCCTATCTTGTGTAGGTGTCCTCTTAAGCCGGGTATTCACTTAGCGAACGTATACAGCCGCACGGTAACAAACGTATATGCCGTAAATGTGCGTGAATTTTGTTCGACATGCGCTCTGACATACACATTTAACAAACGTATGCGTGTAGTGTTGTTCACCTTCTTTCCGACAATTCATTTTCATTCGTATTTCATTCATAAGCCGGGTATTCACTTAGCGAACGTATACAGCCGCACGGCAACAAACGTATATGCCGTAAATGTGCGTGAATTTTGTTCGAACATGCGCTCTGACATACACATTTAACAAACGTATGCGTGTAGTGTTGTTCACCTTCGTTCCGGACAATTCATTTTCATTCGTATTTCATTTATATACGTACACATCCCAAAACGACTTGTGGCGAATTTCCTTTGATGTACCGACAAACGAGCGAACCTTTCCGTAACCGTATGCATGCGTTCGTAGATAAAATTATTCACGTCCACACTAACCGAACGTATACGTTCGTTGCCGTGCGGCCATATACGTTCGCTAAGTGAATACCCGGCTATATACGTACACATCTCAAAACGACGTGTGGCGAATTTCCTTTGATGTACCGACAAACGAGCGAACCTTTCCGCAACCGAATGCATGCGTTCGTAGATAAAATTATTCATGTCCACACTAACCGAACGTATACTTTCGTTGCCGTGCGGCCATATACGTTCGCTAAGTGAATACCCGGCTTTAGGTTATCATGCCCCGTTAGCAACCTAACTGTTATGCGAATTATGTTTACCCTTAAAAATCAACCCTTGTTAGAGCTTAAAGTAAGAAAATATTTAGCCTAAAAAATTATTAATCAACCCCTAGTAAAGCTTAATTATTATAAAAAAAGATTTACATAAAAAATAAATAGCTTGACAGATTTAGTAACTAAAAATATTACTGCCTGAAATAGTACCAATTTTATTATTTTGCAAATTTTCAATCCTTAAAAACCACCCCTTACAACATTGCAATTCTTATAAACTAATTTAATAGATAAAACACTAGCATTACATATTTAATAATTTACTCGATAATTTATTAACACAAAATTACACCGCATATTTACATACATAGATGAATATAAAATTTACACAAACACAGGACTGCTCCAAAGTGGGCCATTTGAATTTTTCGAAAAAAAAATTGATGGGTTTTTTAAACATAGCACCTTTATTTTTAATGATAGAAAGTTTTTTTAAAAAATATTTTGTAGGGTTTTTTAAGAGCTACTAGGTTGTGTGAATTATATTTCTTTAAATGCCTTAGTTTTAAAATGGGGTGAGTTTAAAAGGTGTTGCTTGCTCGTAAATAGAGGCTTTAAAGGGCCATATCTCGCCAAAAATTTATAGTACATAAAATCTAAAAAAAAATGTGTGCAATTAAAAAAGCTACAATTCAGTACTCTAGCATTTTTTCGTATTTTCAGTATTTTTGGAGTTATTTTGAAGAAAAGGGTTTTTTTATGAAATTGTAAAACATCGTTTTTCACTTTGAGCTCCAATTTTTCCAAAATTGGGCATTTCAAATTGGCCAAATTTCTATGATGTATTATTAATACATATATAAAAAGAATCGCAGAAGGGTAAAGATTTATTTTAATTAGGAGGGTAATTAGAGAGTTGTTCTCACTGATTTTTTCGAAGAAAAAAGTAGGCACCGATCCTATTTTTATCATAACTGGCTAAATTTTTATGTTAAAGACTTTTTTTTAAAAAAAGGTCTAATTATGTGCTTTAAAAAAGGCTTTATAACTTTTCCTCAAAAAATGCAAAGTTTTCCCGCTATGTGACTTTGAATCTTTCAAATTTAGCATTTGACGAACAAAAGCTAAACATTAGGAAGCCGTAGCGCGGTCCGTATTGGTTGTAGAGAAATAATAAAAAAATGTTTGGTCGGTTCTTTTATAAGCTAGAATTTTGCTTTTTACATTTTTTTATATATAAAATCCTTTTTTTAGAGTTATGCGCTGAAAACTCTTTAAGAACGTCAATTTTTCGTCGAAAAACTGTAACTTTCAATAGCAAATAACTTGAAAAATAATAATTTTACGAAAAAAACGTATAAAACATTTTTTACTTAGAATTACATTTTCATTGAGTTCTGTAGTTAAAATGTAATAAAAAATTTCCACCCCCAAGATGGGGTGGCAACCACCCACAGGATAAAAGCACCCCTCGGCTTGATATAAACTTTCATCCTATTAACACAAAATTACACCGCATATTTACATACATAGATAAATATAAAATTTACACAAACACAGGACTACTCCAAAGTGGGCTATTTGAATTTTTCGAAAAAAAAAATTGATGGGTTTTTTAAACATAGCACCTTTATTTTTAATGATAGAAAGTTTTTTTTTAAATATTTGTAGGGTTTTTTAAGAGCTGCTAGGTTGTGCGAATTAAATTTCTTTAAATGCCCTAGTTTTAAAATGGGGCTGAGTTTAAAATGCTCGAATAAGGTGTTGCTTGGTCGTAAATAGAGGCTTTAAAGGGCCATATCTCGCCAAAAATTTATTGTACATAAAATCTAAAAAAAAATGTGTGCAATTAAAAAAGCTACAATTCAGTACTCTAGCATTTTTTCGTATTTTCAGTATTTTTGGAGTTATTTTGAAGAAAAGGGCTTTTTTATGAAATTGTAAAACATCGTTTTTCACTTTGAGCTCCAATTTTTCCAAAATTAGGCATTTCAAATTGGCCAAACTTCTATGATGTATTATTAATACATATATAAAATGAATCGAAGAAGGGCAAAGATTTATTTTAATTAGGAGGGTAATTAGAGAGTCGTTTTCACTGATTTTTTCGAAGAAAAAAGTAGGCACCGATCCTATTTTTATCATAACTGGCTAAATTTTTATGTTAAAGACTTTTTTAAAAAAAAGGTCTAATTATGTGCTTTAAAAAAGGCTTTATAACTTTTCCTCAAAAAATACAAAGTTTTCCCGCTATGTGACTTTGAATCTTTCAAATTTAGCATTTGACGAACAAAAGCTAAACATTAGGAAGCCGTAGCTCGGTCCGTATTGGTTGTAGAGAAATAATAAAAAAGTGTTTGGTCGGTTCTTTTATAAGCTACAATTTTGCTTTTTACAATTTTTTTTTTGATAAAATGGATATTTTTAGAGTTATTCGCTGAAAACTCTTTAAGAACGTCAATTTTTTCGTCGAAAAACTGTAAATTTCAATAGCAAATAACTTGAAAAATAATAATTTTACGAAAAAAACCTATAAAACATTTTTTACTTAGAATTACATTTTCATTGATTTCTGTAGTTAAAATGTAATAAAAAATTTCCACCCCCAAGATGGGGTGGCAACCACCCACAGGATAAAAGCACCCCTCGGCTTGATATAAACTTTCATCCTTGGGCTATTCTCTACCTTCTGTGAAAATTTCA
Source organism: Listronotus oregonensis (assembly GCA_019359885.1). Classification (NCBI taxonomy): domain Eukaryota; kingdom Metazoa; phylum Arthropoda; class Insecta; order Coleoptera; family Curculionidae; genus Listronotus; species Listronotus oregonensis. The sequence continues at coordinate 54,368 of JAHBCN010003370.1, read as the reverse complement.
GGTAAACTCATGTAGGACAAAAACATTTAGAGCCAAAATGCGTCATTTTCTGTACTATAAATCTAGGAGCATGATAGTGCGTCAGGCCAAATTCCGGCCTGACGCATGCAGTGTGTATATTACACAAAATGTTCCAGCAGATGTCTCCCTTATTATAACTTCGTTATCATTTTATATAAAAATATCAAATTTGGTATGTAAATTCACATAAGTATTCTAATTACCTTTGAAAACTGAGGGAGTTATGTTAAGTGGTTTCTGAGACATCCGATTTTAAAAATTGTCCATTTTACTGCTAACTGAGTAACTGACTCACTTACTTATTCATTTACTGGCTTATAATAATCATGAGGATTTTATTTACTAAAGAAAAAAATTGATACATTTTACCAATTAGACCCCAAACCAGTGCCAGTGGCGATTTAAGAAACATAAAAATGAGCAATTTTCATTACTTTATATTAAGTCTAAAGGTTAGGTTCTACCTTAAGAGCAAGGTATACTGAGGAGCAAATGGGCGTAAGATCCTCCACCCCATTTTTTAAAATCATTAAAAATCATAAAAAATATTGTCTACAATTTTGTTTCACCCTTTTTAACTCATCATCATCAACTAAATCAATAATACAGATAGAACAATAAAAAACTTTCAGAGTCAAAAAGAAGTGAAACAAAATTGTGGACAGAACTTGGTCCAATTTGAAACCTCAGTTCTTTAATAGCGGAGTCACCTTAGATTATTACCTCGGAACCCAGCGACTGTGTATAAAATTTAAAATAAACTATTGAACTTAATAGTTAATATCCTCTATAAAAATGTTTACCCTCAAAATTGCCGCTTTTTTCCGGGGGTGAATGCCACCCTCGGAGGGAATTTTTTATCAAAAATAAGTACGGAAGTGGATATATTACTAATTCTAAACAACTTTTTTTTTTATAAAGTTTTTTTGGAAAGGCATTACTTCTCGAGTTATTCGTAATTGAATATGTCAATTTTTTAACTAAAAAAACACGTTTTCAGACGGTTTTTCGCAAATAACTCGAAAAGTAAGCATTTTATTAAAAATATCATTCTTACCAAAAATGTAGCTTATAAAAAAACACTAAAAATGGTGGGTTTATGATGTCCATGGACCTAATACAAACGGAGTTATAGCCTGTTGAAGGTTGGTTCTTATTCGTCAAATGCCAACATTAAAAGTTTTAACGTAATATATCCAAAAAACGATACATTTTTTGGGAAAAGCTCATAATACTTTTTTTGAAGTACTAGCACTAAAATTAAGCGAGTTATGGCCAAAAAAAAGTTGATCTCTATTTTTTTTATGAAAAAATGTGAAAATCACCCCCTAATTACCACCCTAATTGAAAATAATCTTTGTTACTTTACAATTCACTTTATTTTTATATTTGTAATATGCTCAGGAAATTTGATTGGTTTAAAGTGCATATTTTAAAAAAAATTGAGCTTAACGTGAAAGAGACATTTTTGTAATTTTCAAATAAAAAGCCTTTTCTTCGAAATATCTCAAAAACCCTTAATGATACGTAAACAAAAACAAAACGAAAACTTTTGATAAAGAAAAACCTACAATTTTGTATGCTACAAAATTTTACGCAGCATTAAGTGTTTTTGAGTTATTTTGAAGAAAAGGCTATTTTTTTCAAAATTAAAAAAATGTCTCTTTCATTTTAAGCTCAAATTTTTTTAAAAATATGCACTTTTAACCTGTAAAACTTTCTAAGCATATTACAAATACATAAAAAAAGTAAATTGTAAGGTGACAAAGATTATTTTCAATTGGGGTGGTAATTGGGGAATGATTTTCACATTTTTTTTTATCCAAAAAAAATAGAGATCATCTTTAATTTGGCCATTACTCGCTTAATTTTAGAGCTAGAGTCTTTTATAAAAAACAAAATAAAGGTCTTTTCAAGTACTTCAGAAAAGATATACGAGCTTTTCCCGAAAAATGTATCGTTTTTTGGTTATATTATGTTGAAACTTTTAATGTTTGCATTTGACGAATAAGAACCAACCTTCAACAGGCTATAACTCCGTTTGTATTGGGTTTATGGACATCATAAGCCCACCATTCTTGTTGTTTTTTTTTATAAGCTACATTTTTTGTATGAATGATATTTTTGATAAAATGCTTACTTTTTGAGTTATTTGCGAAAAACCGTCTGAAAACGTTTATTTTTTTTGGTTGAAAAATTGACATTTTCAATTGCGAATAACTCGAAAAGCAATGCCTTCCGGAAAAAAACTTTATGAAACAAAAGTTGCTTAGAATCAGTCGATCTTACCACTTTCGTACTTATTTTTAATAAAAAAATTCCACTCCCGAGAAGGGGTGGCATTCACCCCCAGGGAAAAAGCGGCAATTTTTGAGGGGTAACCTTTTTTATAGAGGATATAAACTATTAAGTTCAATAGTTTATTTTAAATTTTATACACAGTCGCTGGGTTCCGAGGTTTTAACATTTAACATTTTTGGGCTAAGGTGACTCCGCTATAAGAGGCCGATATTTTTCAATTGGCCTTTATTTTTTATAAGTGTTTTTGGTAAAATAGCAACTTTTCGTTTAACTAAAAGCAACAAATTATAAAATATTTTTTTAAATTTAAATATATTTTTCTGAATATGACTTGACAAGTTATTCTTAAGTAACTCGTAATCGGTTAATATCTCTTTGTTAAAAGAACATGTTAAGACAAGGAAAATAATGATATCTAAAATTCGTTTGTTAAATATTTCGCAACTGTGTCGTTTTATTCTTTTTAATACTTTTATTTCAAGGATTTTTTGATAATTTGAAAAATATTTGCCAATTTAGATGCAGATATCATAGGTCAGGCATTAAATTTGGTAAGCTTTAATTTGCAACGTATAAGCAACCTTGACATGCTGACGCTTTGGGTTTATACTATTTATTATTGTTTTTTTATATTGATGATTTATACTGTTTAAACAACATTAGTTTGCGGAAAATATCTTAATGGTAAAATTTATTCCATATCTGAATTAGTCTAAAGATGTAAAAGGTTCCAGGTTAAAAGGGGTTTTCTCAAAAAGTCACGATCTTAAAATATATATTATTTAAACTAGAACAATAAAGTGTTAGTCACAAACATAATAGTTTACAAACTTTTAAAAAGTAATGGTAGAAGAACATCAAGAAAAGACGTGAACGGTTTGAAAATATGAAACATAAGCGTTGACCTAAGACTAACATTATGAAAAAAAAAACGTCTTTTCCATGGACGGAACATTCTGCACATGATTTCTTTTACGAACGTCGGACAATATTACTGTGAGCTTTTAAGTGAGGTCAAGTTTGCCTATCGTTTCAAAAAACGTGACCAACGATTAGTGATGAGCAAAACAAGACCAAGACCAAGACCGGGCTAGTCTTGGTCTTGGTCTTGGTCTTGCAAGCCTGGTCTTGGTCTTGGTCTTGCAAGCCAAAAGAAGTCTTGTCTTGGTCTTGCCACCCGGTCTTGGTCGGTCTGGTCTTGCTGCAAGAGTCTTGCTGGTCTTGCTTTTTTTAGTAGTAATAATTTAAACTAAGCAATCTTAAATAAAATATATATTTTTAATACTTAAATATAAATCAAGATGGGGACTATATTTTTGCTTTAAAATTTTAAAATATACCAGTTTTAATCTTAAACGTACATTTAAATTATTTGATTAAAAAGCATATTTTTAATGAAGGCGTTTTTTTATTATAGCGCCAGGGCCGGATTTAATTTTTTCCGCCCATAGGCTAATAAATTTTTGCCGCCCTAATATGTCAATATTTTTTGAATGTAAACTACACTAGTAATTCTTATAAAAAATATTAAACAAATTTAACAAAAGTAAAACATACAGAAAATTAATTAACAATTCTTTAAAACAAACAAATTTGAGGATTTTTTTATCTATTCGCTGAATTATAAAAAAATATATTAATTTACCATTACATTTTTTAAAATATTAATCGTAAATTTGCCGCCCATAATATTTGCCGCCCTAGGTTTTAGCCTACTCAGCCTTTTCGTAAATCCACCCCTTTATACCGCTCTATTTTTGGTTAAATTAAGGCACAACCTTCTTTTATACATTTGGTGGCATATAGAAACATTTTAGGAATAAGAATTATATAAATTTTCTTTGAAGAAGCAGATAAAATTAAAGCAAATACAAACTGTTTACGTGTGAGCAAAAAAGACTTTTAATTTCAACCAGATGTGAAATATATGTGAAAATAATTCTGATATGTAATCATTGGTTTCTGATTCAAAAAAAGTTATTTAAAAAACTTTTAGTGAATATGAACTTTTTACCTTTAAATTGGTTAGAATTTGTCGTACAAAGTTTGTAGAAATACTTTATAAACAATCTGCAGATACAAGGGGGCCCAATAGTGTGACAAAGTCGATATCTCCTAAATCGTCCATTAAAGTGAAAAACTAAACATACAAAAATTATAGACAAAAAGGGCATAAAATGTAAAATTATTTTCTATTCCAGAATTTTTCTTTAATCCACTGCCACTCAAGAAAACTCCCTTATTTTTAGCTTTTCCCTAAAATAAAAATTTATGGCGAAAAATCTATTTAGAAAAATCACCATCCTGTATATTATTCTTGTTGTTATATAGGAACAATGTCGACGTAGATGGTTTTTAAATATTATTTTCGGTTTTGACTTTTCCGTCTAAACGAAGTGATTTTTACAATCCATTTATATAAAAAGTATTCCTATATTACATGGCAAATATATTTTTATTAATCCATTACTTTCACATTATCTTAATTTTAAGAAGCAATCTAATGGTGCTACCTCTACAGTGTGAAACAAAAATAATGTATTTCTGGATTTTGGAGATTTTTGATCCACCCTGTAAGTTGCATCACTTGATAGCTAATTTAAAAAAAACATTGAAATTATGAAAGTAATATTCAGCATCCATAACTTTACCCCTAGTTCCTCTCTGTCGTAAACGATTTTGGAGATGTCAGCTTTGTCGGACCATTGAGTCACCATCTCATTATTTTTGAAACATGTTATTAAATTTATTCGTTATCGTTGTTAAAGAACTATAGAACTGAAAGAACAAAGTGATCGATTTAATTATTATTATATTTAAGAAACTCTAACTTATTAAATAATCGCCTCTTTTGACAGTTCTTGACACAGTTTTTGTCATGTCTGTATGAAATGCCTCTGTATATTAAATATAACAATAAAATATTACAATATCAAAAAAGTTGCAGAAGTGCAAGAGTCTTGTTTTAGGTCGGTCTTGGTCTTGCGTAGTCTTGCACACCTCGGTCTTGGTCTTGGTCTTGCTGCAAGACCAAGACCAAGACCGCAAGACCAAGACCGGTCTCGCTCATCACTACCAACGATTAGATTTTCTTTCACGACAACGCTCGAACATATACTGCAATTCTCTGTTAGAAGAAATAAAATGAACCTTACTTGATTACCCTTCCCAGGGCCGTATCTGAAGGGAGGTTTTGGGGGTTCAAACCCCTCCCGAAAATCTCGAAAATCCCGAAAATCTTATAACGTAAAATAAAATAAAACGACTGGTACCTATATATCTTTGTTTTAAGATTTTCTGAACAATATATATTTTACTTAGTCACGGTCAACAATACAAAAAAAAGTATCTGAATCACTCCATTGGTGAAAAAAACAAATTTCAAAACTGCAAAACCACTTTTTCTACATTAAAACTCAACGATAAATGAACCAATAACCTGGAATCGCAAAAAATTCGTCAAGATCTGCGGGTAACGTTTTAGGTGCGTCTATACTCAAGATCAAGCTCGATATTTAACAACCGTGCAACGATGCTCCGTGTCTTTAAAAATGGGGGGTTCCAAGAGTCTTGCTTATCAATTATAGATAGACCGAATATAGATCAAGAATTTAAAAATATTTTTAAAAAATTCGAAGCTATTATAAAGTCTGTAGATGACGAAGAATGCATAAAAATACGAGTACCTCGAATAGTTTCACTACAGAAGAATCGTTCTATTGTCTTGGTAGCTACTGCAGAAGAATATTTTCGAATCACAATTGCAATTTCTTTTTTGGATCACTTTATCAAAGAGCTATCTGCAAGATTTGCAAATCACGATCAATCACTTTCACCGTTATATTGTCTAGTGCCAAATATGTGCGAAGCACAATGCACAAACAGTAAAAATAGATGACTTTTTATTATATGAGGAATTTTTTGACCTAGATACGTTATCTGCAAAATTACAGTTGTTAAAACAAAAATAGATTGAGTTGCCTAAAGCAGAAAGACCAAAAAATGCTCTTGATACATTATCAGCCATGTAATGCATCTTTGTTTCCTAATACTCATATTTTGTTGCAAATTCTGGCAACATTACCTGTATCTACAGCCTCCTCGGAACGATCATTTTGATCGCTAAGACGTTTAAAAGACTATTTGCGCAATTAAACTGGTCAAGAGCGGCTAACAGGACTTGCTCTTTTAAAGCGTAAATCGAAATATTAAAATTGATACTGCGGAAGTCTTAAATCGTTTTGCGAGAAAAAAGCAAAGAAAAATTCATTTGATATTATAATTATTATTTTTAAAATGTTAACGTTGTTAAGTGTGTTTTTAAGTTTAACCTGATATTTTCTTTAAGTAATAACCCAAAAAAAATTTTGGTCCAGATACGGCCCTGACCCTTTCTATAGCCCTGACTCATTACCCCGGTATATCCATAGAGACTAGAAGGCCAAGGATTTCAAGACAATTTGGCGGTGGAGTCCTTTAGCTGTCAGAAGCCTATAGCGCAAAAAGCAAAAACTCACAATTTGCTTGGAAAATGCGTTTCTGAAACAGGGGTATATGTAAAAAATCAATGTATGCTTAATTATTTGAGGGGTCTATTTCCAAAGTGAACAATCGCCAGAAAAAAAAAATGAGATAGATGCCGCATCAGTTGAAATTTTTAGCGCTGAATTAAAATAAACCATTATTTCACATCAAAGCAGGTAATCTCCTGCTTGATGGCATGGAAAACTAAGATTAGTTCCATACTGTACAATCTCCTTCAGTAATAATTAAGTACAATCTTCTAATTTGTCAATTAAGACAAAACGTACTAGCCCCAATGTAAATTTAATGCATTGTTATACAGAGTTGCCCGTTTATTTTGGGACACTACCTTATCCCATAAAATATACAAGATACAGAAAAAGTTCATATAAAAGTTTCTTAGTAGTTTAATTTATATTTCAACAATTTTATTTTTCTTGAAAATACAAGGTGCTCCATTTTCCGTGGACACGCGTCAACTTTCTTAATTTAAATGGGACACCCTATATATTATTACATTTTTTAATTTTACGTAAAATTTTAAACACATTTAATATATACAGTATGTCCGCGGATGCCGTTAACAAGAGGACAAATGGACCAAAAATTGAAAGATACGGAAAAAGGCATTCTTGATAAAAAAATTCTGCTTGTCAAAAAGATATGAACTACAATGAGAAAATAGATTGTTATCATAGAGGGCGTCTCAAAAATGCAAAAACATAAAATCGAACAAGAGCAAAACAGTCATTTTTTGGCCTTTTAAAGTGAAATAATAAATAAAAAAGTTGCTCCAAATTTATTTTTAATCTTGATTCCAAACTTTTTACTTTTACTTTTCGACTTTCGACGAAGACTTTTTACGCCCTCCACTGCGACCGCTCGGTCAATTGTGGCTCACACCTTTTTATATTTCTCCCAATAGGATCAGACTTCTAATGAATCCGATACCAGATTGGGAGAGAGTTCTTACATTTCCTCTTACTCGTGTCGCTACCGGACACGAGCACAATATGTGTTCTGATGTATTCTGGTGTCCCTGTCTCCTGGAAAGTATGACGAGCAGACGATTAGATCCGTCATGCCCTCCTCTTCCGGTCTAGTGTCGTGGGTAGCTACCAGGTCCTTGTTACAGGAACCAGATGTTCCTACCCTATGAAAACGGTCCTATCCGCTTTCTGTTTAAAGCCAGGGAACCCTTTTTCCTATAAAGACGGTTCTGTCCTCCTTCTGTTTGGATTCAGGGATCCCTTTCTAAGTACCTGTTTGTTCGGGATGGATTAGCCCTTCCCCGTGAAACGCAAACGGCCGTTGTCGACGCATTGTTGCTGGACTGGGACCCGAAACGGATTATCCGTTTCGGTCACGCACCTTTGTCACTTTTGCTAATGAAAGGCGGTTTTCTGTCCGCTTTCTGTTTAGAAATTAGGAAGTAATAGTCCACCACGGAAAGAGCCCCATAAACCGCAGAGAATAAGTCAAAAGAGTGCCCTGTATCTCAGAAGCACCGTTGGAACACCTTGCAAGAAAGGTGTCATTCACTCATAAACGTCCTTGCTAATATCTTGTTTTAAAGCCTTGTATTTGTTTTAGCTTCGGACCCCGTTCCATACGCTAGCCAAAAAAGTTGCGGTAACCAGCAACTCTAGCGCCAAAAGATCCTACTGGGCCCAACCACGACAACGACGTGCGAACACAGCAGTGGGCAAATGAGTGAAGGTCGGATCTTATTCTGATCTCATGCTAAATATAGAAAAAAGTTAAATAAAAATACAATAATTGACATTTGTCAACTGGATTGCCTAAAACCAAAACAAAAATCCCGAAATAACTTCAAAAAAGTTTTTAGTTTCCAAAATTCAATAACAAAACCATTGCCGAAAAATGGTGTACCTAGCTAACTCATAAATTGTCCTTGATAATATCATTGTTTATTAAATAACTTTTTTCTTTAAACGTTAGTACATTCGTCATTACTTGACTCTTTGGGCTGTGGGCTGTGGGTTTTATTTTTCCTTTACCGGAACTTTACTTTTCACTTTTCCGTTGGCGAAGGAAAAAGTGTTATTATAGCAACATAGATACAAACAACAACAAAACAAGCGTCAACAACTCAATATTTAATAAACTATAAACAAAACTAAAAATTTTATTTATTACTCAATTAAATATTAAATGTACTAACTCAATAACTGCTTATCAATACGGAATTAAAACGCCATCGGAGACGCAATATTTTTTATTAATCAACGATTATAGTATAGGCAACCAAAAATACACAAAACAAAGCAATAAGGCTATTTATAACCCTGTCACACAAATAATAGTTAATTAAGCACCTGTCAAGTTGGTTGCCTAAAGTTAAAATACATCCCGAAAAAATGACCTCACTCTAAATCTAATATGGCGAACCGCCCAAGATTTCGTACTAGTTTTTTTATTCACTCCTGTTATATGGGTATCAAATAAAAAAGTTTGCAGAGAAGAATACGAAAAATAAAATGACACCACTCTAAATCCAATATCTACTAAAAAAAATTAAAAGATCAAATCTGCTCATAATTTTTTTAGTCCGACGCACGGTTTTTACCTAAAAAAAATTAAATCTAGATATTTCTCTGCGTGGTGATATTGTTTACCAATATTGTAATGATTATGCAGAAAAATGGCTTTTATTTTTTAAGCGAAAACCGTGCCTCGGATTGAAAAAAATCAAGTGAGCAACTTTGCTTACAAATGATTGAGGATATCAAAAATATTTTTTATTTAAGAGAAATCAGTGACGTACCATCAATATTTGCCAAAATAGGCAGGACAAATTCCTTACGAACGCCACTGGTGAAAATAAAAAAATGTTGTACACTAAAAAATGCCTCTTTTTACATAGTAAATGTATGCCAAATTTTATTAAAATATCTAATGTGGTATTACTGATAATAATAATAAATGAATTATTTTTGTGATAATTTGACCACGTTTTACTGCCTTCGGTATGCATTTAGACACCTTAGGGGTTCAACTTTAAGTGGTCAAAATGGCTGACAAATTATTGATGACGATTTTTGCCTAAATTTTTACCCTCTTTACCCTTATCCTCCACCCCTTTTGTATCCACCTAGCTGTCAGCCCCTTGGAATTTTAGCTAAGAGGGGTTAAGACCTTTACCTGGGAAAATTTTGAAGCATATTTTCGATGACGATTTTTTCCCAAAAAATTTTGCACTCTTATCCCTTGTTGCTGACCCCCTGTATCCAATAGGTTGTCAGCCTGCGCGGGAACATGTTTTACGGGAGAACATATTAATTAGCAATATAAAATACAAACGTTGCTGAGGAAACGATTGACGACACGATTGACAGATCCGTAAAATTATCGATTTTTTCAACCAGTTGCCTTTTTTAGCTTCCCTTTTTTTATCCGCCTTTAAATTTTGATTTTTGATATTTTAAATGGGGTTATTTATACATAAGTAGAATTGTCTAGCTACATTTTTACAAAAATCTTATCATTTTTATTTCTTTAAATTTAATTTTTCTAGCTCTTTAAGATTATGTAAACCACAATTAACATTTTACAACTTCTGTCTTAAAGACAATAGTGAAGCTTTTAAATTCCTAATTTATAAATAAATTAATTGAAAACGGTAATTTATACTGATATCTTATGATACATTGCTTAACCTAATAGGTTAACTTATGTCAATTAGTGAACATTAATGGAATATTTTTTAAAATTAATTATCGTTGGGCTACCTTTAAAGTAATTTTATTAAATAAGAGTTTCAAATAAATACTTATGCATTGCAATTTGTAATATTTTACGACATCATGTCTACATTAGGTAACCATAAAATGATAAAATAACCCCTATTTCTAAAAAACTTACAGAAAATAAATTTAACACATGATAAATATCTGCTGATTTTGTAAATTGTTCTCTTAGCCCGCTTTGTTAAAGACGTCACACAAATACATATTGTAATTAAGATTTTAGAGTTCCTGTTTTGTAAAATAAATAAATTGCCCGATGGTTGATTTTTTGGATAGAAATACAGGGAATCGTATTTCCTTTTAAACTATAAAATAAAAAACCCAGGTCCGGATTTAAAGAGTATGTCCATAGTGATGGCCATAATACGAAACGTTAGAAATAAAATCTGAATGATGTAGAGCAAAAAAAAAATTAAAAAACATTTGACCTTAAAGTGTCTCACTAACGGCCGAGTGATGATCGCGTTGTTAAATGTAGCAATGGACTTAGCAATTGTTAAAAGTTAACAACGGTTTAGAATGTTTAACAAAACGTCATTGTCAGTGTTATTCAATGATTTTAGTAGGCAACCTGTCAAAATCTGATATTTTGTTAAACATTCTAAACCGTTCTTAACTTTTAACAATTGCTAAGACCATTGCTAAATTTAACAACGCGATCATCACTCGCCGTAAGTCTAGTAGTTTATTAAAATATTTAACGAAATTAATTTTGGCGTTTTCACAAATACCCCTATAGCTTGAAAACTAATAGGAGTCTTGAAACGCGGTAAAAGGATCCCAAATGAGTATCAAAAGAGGCAACTTTTTTCTAATTCAGCCAACCTCGTAGCACTTACCGTTTCCAAAATAGTGAAACACCCTATTTAAAACAATCTGTACAGAAGCATAATCCACTCTTGCTGCCATAACATTACCATGACATAGTTTTTTTATCTTTATGGCAGCCCCCAAAGACTTGATGCCTAAGTACGAGAGTACCGTGGGTTTCGGGTTTTCGATGTCTAAACCATTCATCCTCAGTTCCGTTAACGCTATCCAAGCACACTGACACATGCAGTCACTGCATTTTACAGCATCTTTTTACACAACCCGTAGTGCCACCACGGACGTTGTTTTAAATGACTACCTAATATGCCTCCCGGCTAAGGATTGAACCAAGTCACCTGCCTGCTGGGCAATAACTCTGTCCACCATAAAAAAATAGAAAATTAGATGTGAAATAACCATCAGGCATATGATTTTTAAAGGGCAGCGTAAACAACATCTTGTTTGTCTGGCCGATGACTGTCTATCTAGCTTCATCTCCCTTAAATTTTCCCACCACCTGTAATGAGATTTGGCATTTTGCTTAGGAGGGTCTAAAAATGGACATTCCTTTAGGTCCAGTACTTGCAGAAATATTTATAAATAGCTTAAAACAAAAAATCAAAAATCGTCCTCTGTTTCATAAATGTCTCTATTGGTATAGGTATGGTAACGGACCCTTAGCGGCAATAAATTAAATTATTTTTGTATGGCAAAATTATAACTCGAAAACTATTAATTTTAGGAAAAAAAGGTATATAATTAAAATTAATGGTCTAATGAAACTACGTAATTTTTTTAATATAAAATTTTTTCTTGCCCTTTTAGTTTTTAAAATATAAACGATTTAAATTAAAAAAAACGCAAATATCTTAAAAACTTAAAACAAAAACAAAGAAATACAAGTAAGTATACCAGCTCATCCATCTAAAAATTAATTCAAAATGTTCTATTCATTAAATGAAACAAACTAACACACATGTGCCTCGAGGCAGTGGGAAATAACCTGGTGGCACGAATATTTTATGTAATTTTTTTTGTCAAATAACTGTACCCATTCCGAATAGCTTAATTTAAAAATATAATAACCCAAAAAACATATTTATAAATTAAAAATATAACTGCCTGAAATGTTACCAATTTTATTACTTTTCAAATTTTCAATCCGTAAAAACCACCCCTTACAACATTGCAATTCTTATAAACTAATTTAATAGATATATAATAGGAGGAAAAAAGTAGAATTAACACAAAAATACACTGCACATTTACATACATAGACAAAATAAAATGTATACCAACACAGGACTGCGAAGTATACCGGTTATGTAGATTATTATGCTCCGAAGTGGGCTATTCGAATTTTTCAAAAAAAAATATTGGTTTTTTTAAACATGGTTCATTCATTCTTAATAATAAAAAGTTTTTTAAAAATTATTTTGTAGGGTTTTTCAGGGGTTTTCAAGAGCTACAAGGCTATGTGAACTAAATCCCTTAGATTTGAAATGGAATGAGTTTAAAGGGCTCGAATAAAGTGGTGCTCGCTCGTAAATAGAGTTAAAGTTAAAATTATTTTGAAAAAAGGACTTTTTTTACGAAATTGCGGACAATCGTTTTTCACTTTAAGCTCCAATTATTCCAAAATTAAGCATTTTAAATTGGTCAAACTGTTAGGATGTATTAATAATACATATATAAGAAGAATCGCAAAAAAGTAAATATCAATTTTAATTAGGAGGGTAATTAAGGGATTGTTTTCACTGATTTTTTCGAAGAAAAAAGTAGGAACCGACCTTATTTTTATCATAACTTGCTCAATTTTCATGCCTAAGACTTTTTTTTAAAGGTTTAATTATAAAATTTAAAAAAGACTTTATAAGTTTTTCTCGTAAAATGCAAAGTTTACCCGCTATTTGACTTTGAATCTTTCAAATTTAGCATTAGATGAACAAAAGCTAACCATTAACAAGCCGTAGCTCGGTCTGTTTTGGTTGTAGAGAAATTACAAAAAAAGTGTTTTGTTTTTCATAAGCTACAATTTTGCCTTCTACAGTTTTTTTGATAAAATGCAGATTTTTGGAAATATTCGCGAAAAACCCATTAAAAACCCCATTTTTTTCGTCGAAAAACTGCAACTTCCAATCGCGAATTACTCTAAAAATATTAGTTTTACGAAAAAAATGTATAAAACATTTTTTACTTAAAATTACTTTATTCATCGATTCCTGTAGTAAATGTATAATAAAAAATTTCCACCCCCAAGATGGGGTGGCATTTCCACCCCCAGGATAAAAGCGCCCCTTGGCATGATATAAACTTTGATTCTTGGGCTATTCCCTACCTTCTGTGAAATTTTCAGGTAAATCCGTATAGGATGAAAAAATTCCGAGCCAAAATGCTTTATTTTCTGTACTAATCGTTATAGATCGTATTAAGTAAAACACCGTTGTAATGACACTTTTACCGTAGGACGAGATAGGGTCAGGGTGGAAGCTTTTACTGTCGGCAATAAAGTCAAAGTAGACCGAATTAAAATACGATAAAGTTTTCTTTTCTTACTTTAAAATCAACTTACCAAAAATTCTAAAAGAACTTGTGGTAGAATTTTAACATTTAATACCCAGGCGATACCTTTTAGGCGTTCGCACTCCCTGAACTCGCATTTTTATTACCATGTACAATGGCGTAGCAATTTTAACCAAACACGTACTTATCATAAAGTTATTATGGCTCCTGGGAACATTTAGTTTGAAAAAACCGAAAATAAACTTATTACTATACTGAAATACATATTAAAGTGATATTTTTTAGACATGTTATTTATTTTTTTGTTGACCCTATTTTTAAGCTATTTTATGATCACTTTTTATTTTACATCTTTTTTTTAGGACTAAACCGTCACTAAAATTTTACCGGCATGTACAAACTCAAAGAATATGGTGTATTTCCAGCGGCTTCAGAATATTTTTGTATTTATTATTTTGATTTTTGTGCCAAACGTTCTATGTCAAACTTCTAGGCCCAAGTCATTTCGAGATGTTTTAATGGAAACCACATTGGTAAGTATTTATTTAATAACTAATTTTTTTAATTTAAAAACAGTTCACGCAAGCTTGTTTAAAAAATTAATACCGGGAATATTGGTATCGACATATTAGATACAATCATCTACCTAACACATTTAGTCGAGGCAATGAAGCACTAAAAAGGCCAAAAGTTTGTTGTACGGACGGGATGCGGTTTTTTGCATTCACTTCCAAAAATTTTCTGTAAAAAATGTACCTACTTTGTGACTTATACAAACTGCAAATTGCATTGCTGCAACCAAAAATTCTTTCAAAAAATGCTTTTGTTAAAACGGCTTTTAGAAAATTTAATAATTTTGTAAATAAGAGTCAGAACTGGCCCAAATCGGGTTCCCGAGGATTTTTGAGATCGTTGATCATGATTATAATATTTAAATTGACCCACAGACGACCTGAAGCTCAGGGACGCTGATAAACGTCATCCCCTTGGGACTCTCCCAAAATTCACGCAGGGAAGGAGAAAAACCCAACTTTCGGGGGTTTTTTGGGTCGCTGAATTCAAATATGGCATCGGCGAACACCCCCGGACTCCTGGTGCGCCGAAACCTGGACGTGGACGTCTACTCCGAGAGTTTTCCTGACAAAATTGCCAAAAACAACCCGAAAATCATTGGCGTTTTTAGGGGCGCTGAATCCAAATTTAACGTCGAAAACGACCCCCTGAACACCTAGTGCACCGGAACCTTGGCCTGAACGTCGTCCCCGAGGGTTTTCCAGACACGACCGCTAAAACAAACCGAAAATCGTTATGGGGGTTTTTTAGGGCGCTTAATCTAAATGTCACCTCGAAAACGTACCTCCAGACACCTGGTGCTCCGAAGCCTCCGCCTGAATGTCATTTCCGAGGGTTTTTCTCACATACTCGAAGAAAACTAACCCAAAATCGTTATGAGGGTTTTTTAAATCCGAATTTTACGTCAAAAACGACCCTTCCAACACCTGGTGCACCAGAACCTTTATCTTGACATCGATGTCATTCCATAAATGTCAATCAAACCGGATGTCTTAGAGACTGACGTCAATACTGCAATAGCTGTGTGAAATTGTTAATTTCTAGTTAAATTATGTGAGAAGGAAAAATTAAATAAATAGAAGGTCAATTTTTATGTAATTGGCGTTTAAAATTTTTTTCATTGAACTCAAACCAAAAAATCCCCCTTAACGGTTTCGGTTCGTCTTTTTCGATTGTATGAGGAAAACCCTTGGAGATAAGGTCTGCGTCCAGGTTCCGCTGCACCAGGTGTTCGACGTAAAATTTGGATTCAGCTCCACAAAAAATGCCCCCACAATGATTTTTGGGTTATTATTGGCAAACTTATCAGAAAAACTCTCGGAGATAACGTCCACGTTCAGGTTTCGGCGCACCAGGTGTCCGGGGAGTGTTCGCCGATGCCATATTGGAATTCAGCTACCCAACAAAACCCCAGGCGTTGAGATTTTCTCCTTTCCCGCATCAATTTAAACATCATAATCATAATCAGCGACCCCGAAAACCTCCGGGAACCTGATTTTGGCCAGTTCTGACTCTTATTTTCAAAGTTATTAAATCTTTTAAAAGCCGTCTCAAAAATCGCATTTTTGAATGCATTTTTGGATGCAGCAATGCAATTTGCGGTTTGTATAAGTCACAAAGAAGTTACATTTTTTACAAAAAAATTTTGAAAGCAAATGCAAAAAACCGCATTTCAATCCGTCTTAGTATAAAAAATTTCGAGGTTGAGTGTTTTACTGCCTCAACTAATTATATCCAAAGCAATAGCAGCTTCCAAGAAGCTGCAATTTTTGTTTCTGACTATAGAGTATTTTTTTCATTCTAATTGCATTATTGTATATGCTTTTAATATATTCCAAATTAGCCTCTTTCTGTATCACTATTTTCATATCATAAGTATGGTATTTTATACATAGTGTACAGGTGGGAAAGAAACAAAATTAGGCTTGAAAAAGAAAATTGCTATGTCTAAAGAGGTAATGTCCCTACGTCATTTAAAGTATTTCTTAAATGTGACGTCAACAAGGTAACATAATTTTCTATTCTTTGTCACCAATTATGTAATGTAAATATTTTAATTTTAACACGCCCATCATTTATATTTCGCGACATATTCCTTTTTGTCCTCTGGGCGAAAGTTAAATAAACATACAATAGGATTAAATAGCAAGGTGGAATGCTGGTATGTATAATAAGTAGTATAATGCCACTGATTATAAGTAACGGTGAATTTTGTTTAAATTATATCCGGTACCTATGAACTTAAAAACTAGCCATTATTATTTAAATTTATAAACTATACAGGGTGTTTCCTAACTACGGTACGAAACTTCAGAGGGTGATTGGCTAGGTCGTTTTAAGAAAAAAAGTTCCTATGAACATGTGTCCGGAGTTGCTTCGTTTCTGAGATACAGGGCGTTGAAGTTTAAAGAAAAAAACGGTATTTATAAAATATCATAAATATCCTAAAACCGATTTGGTCGAAATTTGGTGCAGTGATTTGAAGTAATAAGGTGCTTATTTAGCTCTAACTAGATTGAAATTATTAGCTCCAGTGCGTCCAGTGGGCACCACAGCCATATTATTGACGAAAAAAGTACACCAATGACTTTTTCTTATAGTTTTTATATTTTTTAAGATTAAGCAACTAAAAATACAACTTTTTACTTTCCTGTGGGACTGGGAGTTTTAATAAAAATACAGGTGGTGGAAGACCAGAAACTGTAACAACGCCTGAATTAGAAGAAGCTATACTTAATGCGATAGAAGAAGATCCTTCAAATAGTACCAGGAAGCTTGAAGTCAGCCCAAAAACCGTTTGGAAAGTTCTAAAAAGAAACCTCCTGTACCCATATCACATACAGCGGGTCCAAGCTCTGCTACCTCGGGATTTTCAAACAAGATTAATGTTTTGCAGGTGGTTGATTCATACCATGGCATACAATAATAATTTTTTACCAAATGTTTTATTTACGGACGAGGCAAATATTTCACGAGATGCTATTATGAACTTTCACAATGACCATTTTTGGGCCGAAGAAAATCCCCACGTTATTAGAGAAAGTCATTGTCAGCAACAATTTTCGCTGAACGTTTGGGTTGGAATTATTGGTGACTACCTAATTGGCCCATTTTTTTTTACCAGCAAGATTAACAGGTGAATCCTACACGGACTTTTTTCCAAGATCATTTACCCATTTTGTTAGAAGAAGTGCCCGTACAAGTTAGAGTCAACATGTGGCTTATGCACGACGGGGCTCCAGCTCATTTTAGTGCTCTTGCTCGTCAGCATCTCGACATCACCTACCCTAATCGCTGGATTGGACGTGCAGGACCTCAAAATTGGCCACCTCGCAGTCCTGATATGAATCCTCTAGATTTCTATTTATGGGGCCATTTGAAAGCTCTTGTTTATAAAACTCCTGTACTAGATGTGAATGACTTGAGGAATCGGATAATTGACAATTGCAATGTCATAAGGAATACTCCAGGAATTTTTGCACGTGTAAGACACTCAATGACAAATCGGTTGCAGTCCTGTATTTTATCAGAAGGTGGACATTTTGCTCATTTACTTTAAGGTCAAAAGTGTTTATTTTTTATTTTTGGTTTTTATTTTATGTTGTCCATGGATAGCTTTTAGAATGAGTTAATGTGCGTTTTCTCGAAAACGAAGCTAGATATGAAGAAAACACAGGAAAGTAAAAAGTTGTATTTTTAGTTACTGCAGAAGTAGCCTCAAATAAGGCAAGTTCGACAATTTTTGGCTTAAACTTAGCTGTAGGTCTTCCACCAAATTTATCAGCTCTATTTGCTGGACATTATGTCGTAATTCCTTTAATAAGTTGTCTGGCTTTTTTTCTACAAGAGCTGATTATATCATTTTCCAATTTTCTTTTACCGAAGTATCTTGATGATATTAATGACCATAACAAGAATTGGTTGGAATCTACCAAATCCTACCAGCCGAAAACTTCGGAGTCACTAACTCACTCAGCAATATTATCATGGAACTAACTTGTTTTCCCTGGGTTGGTTCATCTTCACCAAACATTAGTCACTGCTCTCCTTGGTCGCTCAGAAAATGTTATTAGAATACTATTTATAAAGAAACCCACTAAAGGAAAAAAAAAGAAGTTTTAATAATTGTTAACAACCAAATGTATTTAACAAGCCTAGTATCGATATTCCGAATATTTGGCCGCCGTTGCTGAACCGTGAAAAATCGGTCAAGCTTCGGTGAACAACGGATTCAATTCAAGTATTTAAGACGTAGCTTTTAAGAATAGTTTTTAGTTATCACTTGAAAAAGTTTGGAGATATATCACTAACCGAAACGTTGTGTATCAATTAACAAATAAAGACAATGAAAGTCCAAGGTTTTAGTGTTATTAAAACCATAACATTGTCTTACACTTTCAAGAAAATTGTTTAAATACAACATTAGAACATTAAACTTTAAACAGCTAACACAATGTGGTAAAAATGTTTCTTTTACCTATACAAGAAAAATTTAATCAACTTTACTCACACCCTTGTTCGCTTAATAACTATAAGAAATGTGAATTTCTAAAAACGTGCTTACTGATTTCAATGTTTTTTAATATATTGTCATTTTTTTGCATACATCTAGGTTTTATTATGGTTTTTGGGTGCCTAAAAATGACAAAATTATAAAGTGTTACCAAAAGGCTTGCATTTTTAAGAATGGGGTAAAGTTGTCACCATTTAAAAAAAAAATCTCAAAATCTATGCCTTTAAAGCAAAAATTTGTAAAAAGCTTGATAATTTAAATAACATATCTTAAAATTAAAAAAAAACTTTTTTCTAATGAATGCAAAAAACAACCACAATATTTAATTTTTGTCCAAAACTTTTTTTAAGTGAAGATAGGTGTAATTAATGCATCACAAAAAAGGATTCTAACTCTAAGACCTTTAAGTCTGGCATAAAGTATTTTCAATAAAATTTAAGGTGGTATTCTAGTCTAGAAAGTTGATACAATCAATTTTTATTTTCATATTTTGATAGTTCAGATTTTTAAGAATATCTCCCTTAAAGCATTTTTTGTCAAGGGTTTGTTGTTCGGCGCAATGAAGCTAGAATCGAACGTTCTGAGTTTCAAGCTTCATGTGCTTCAAAAGACGGAAGAGCTGCTCGTCTTGCGGAGAGAAATTTGTTTTATATTTAATTTGAGTTAGAGGAAGGCCCGATATATGAAGCTAGAATCGCTGGTTGAAAAATGTAAGATATATGTACTGATGCGTGAAACTAAACTTTAAACGCGTTTTTCTCGAAACTGCTTCTTTTGAAATGTTTGTCACAAAATCTCAAGTTCTTATTGACCTTATTCTATATTCCTCTATGACAGGAACCAACAAAAAATCAAAATTTTCAATTATTACTACTTTTTAAACATTTTAGAAGGCTAAAAAATAACTGAAATAAATGTACCTTTTTTTTGTAAAACCGCCATTTTGCGAAAAAAATTTTTTTCTTTTTCCTGGTTCCTGCCATAATGACATTTGTACTGAAAAAAATCTATTTTTATTTTTTAAATGACTAGAAGGCTGGGAATCGTGACACGCTCTTATACTTTAACACCGTGTAACTTTTATATATATATATATATATATATATATATATATATATATATATATATATATATATATATATATATATATATATATATATATATATATATATATATATATATATATATATATAAGAAAGCCAAAATAGTATCAACTTAGGTTTTTAAATGGAAACCCCTGTATATTTTTATGTATTCGAATAGATCTTTTCAAGCCAATTTCAATGGTATACAGTTTTATGTGTTTATCTGTCAAACTGATCACGCATTTGATTTGTAATTTTGATTTTTAAGTGATCAATGTTTTTCCGGCCTATACAGGTACTTATCTGTTAATGTCAGTTGACTTAAATGACATTTTGTGTCAAATTTCTAATTACAACAGTAGTCATTTTAATTAGTAGAACGATGGCTTTAACTGAAAAAGAGAAAATTGAAATACTTATGATGATTGGATACGGTGATCGCAAGAGATCACAAGCAGAAGTGTGTGATTTATTTAATCATATTTATCCGAATCGACCCGCAATTACTCAATCGTTTGTAAGTAAATTGCTTAAGAAATTTAACGAAACGGGAAGTGTAAATCACAGACCCAAATCAGGCCGACGGAAAACAGCTACTGGTGGTGATACGGCAATAGATATTTTACTGCATGTTCAAGAGAATCCCACTCAATCGCTTCGCCAATTTGGACTGGATCATAATGTTACTTACCAGTCTGTCAAAAATTTATTTGGAAGTGAAAAAATTCGTCCGTTTAAGATTCATTTGGTTCAGGAACTTACAGAGGATGATTTCGATAGACGTGCAGAGTTCTGCGAAATTATGATGGAGAGGTGCAATGCTGAGCATAATTTTTCTCAAAATATTCTCTTTTCTGATGAAGCTACGTTTATGCTTCATGGTATTGTCAACAGACATAACTGTAGATATTGGTCTGCAGTCAATCCCCGATGGATGGCCGAAGCACACACGCAAAGACCACAAAAAGTGAATGTCTGGGCAGGTATCATAGGTCATAATAATATCGGATCATTTTTTATTGCGCGAAATCTTACATCAGAACTCTATTTGGAATTATTGCGTGAACATGTCATTCCACAGTTAGAAATCCTATATCCAAATAGAAGAGACATTTGGTTCCAACAAGATGGTGCTCCGCACATTTTGGTTTGCAGGTGCGTCAGTTCCTGAACCGAGAATTTCCAAATCGGTGGATAGGAGAAGGGCGCTATTGAATGGCCTGCCAGGTCTCCGGATTTAAATCCTTTGGACTTTTATTTGTGGGGGATTTAAAAATAAAGTTTATAAAGATAGGCCGGAAAACATTGATCACTTAAAAATAAAAATTAGAAATCAAATGCGTGAGATTCGTTGGAATACTTTTGATAACCTGTTACGAGAATTTAGGGACAGGCTTGGATATTGTCTAGCTAACAATGGCAGACAATTTGAACATTTGATAAAGTAGTGTAATCTAATTGTTACTGCAAGACGTGTTCCCGTTTGTAAAATTTCAGTTTGGAATTATGTTTTTGGTCGTTTATTAAAACTTGTCGTTTTAAAGAAATAAAACCTGTTAAAGTTGAAACATCTACATAATTTACTTTGTTTTTATGTTCCTATTTAAAATTAGCTCTCAAGTGCTTTGTAGAAATTATAGCTTATTCGAAAAATTTTAAATCGTATAATTCGATCAGTTTGACAGATAAACAAATAAAACTGTATACCGTTGAAATTGGCTTGAAAAGATCTATTCGAATACATAAAAATATACAGGGGTTTCCATTTAAAAACCTAAGTTGATACTACTTTTTGGCTTTCCCTGTATACTTTGGAAAGTGAAATTACATTTATCTGACGCTTTTTTAAAATTGTGTTGCCAGCTAAATTTTCGTCGAAAAATTACGAGCGGCTTGGAAGATATTAGCAATATTCCAGACTTTTTTGACACCCTGTATATGCTTGTATGCGTTCTCAAAAACGCATACAAGCCTAAATTAATTAAAATTTATTTTTTTATATTTGAACACCCAAAAACCATAATCAATTTTAAAACTCCTTTTCCGAATTAATTCCTTATTACTTCTTTTGTTTCCTTTTAGTCAACAGCCCAATCAATAAACTGTAACAATAAAACAATAAGGTAATATTAAAAGTGAATTTATTTTAAAAAATAAATATCATACCTTTCCGTTTATTTTGAAGGGTCATATTAAAAATAGTTTAATGACAGGTATTTGGATAATTAACAAACATTCCTTTTTTATTGTGTTTAGATTAATTTTGGAAATTTTGCGAATGAAATAATAAGATACCCTCATCAGGAGCATGCAAGAATTCAGACAGTATTTCCTAAATCAATGCCATTTCCTTGCAAAAACTTTACTAAATTTGGAATTGGAAGATCATTGGAGAGACCCACAAGTGTTCATAAATTACGACCAGGTGATATTGACGTAATTGGAGCATTGGGTGATTCTTTGGTGGCTGGAAATGGAGCATTGGAAGAATTCGCCTTAGGAACCATGATTGAAAATAGAGGTGTGTCTTGGTGTGCAGGTAAGTTCAAAAATTATTAGTGTCATAAATTGTAAATTATAATATAAAATAAAATGTACAGGGTTACTAGTTGTTAGTAAATCCACATATGTTGTTTTTCTTATTGGTACTAAAAGACAAAAGAAAGTAAAATGGTTTCTTAGAAACTAATTTTAATACGCAAACCTTCTAAGGCCACTTTTGTATTTTATGTATTAATTTTTTTTTTTTTTTGAGATAGTTCGCGAAGCCCTAAACGGGCCCATACATTGCATCTTTGTTTGACGGATTTGTTCGACGAACAAGTGACGTTTTTAAAAATATTTGGTTAATGCAGAAGCGTACTTTGTGATAACAATTTGACGTATCTGCGGCAAATTAACAAAAAGTTTTTACGAACAAACTTAAGAACAAGAATTAACTCCACGCCAGGTTGTGGGCAGAGTTTCTGGTGTAGTGATCTGTTTGTTTTTGTTTTGGAAAAACGTAAACAAATTGCAAGATCCCAAAAATTAAAATCGGAAATTATCTTAAAAATGTAATAAAATTATTTAAAAAATATTGGTTTTTGTGTTAACATGGGCAACATCGATTTAAATATAAACTTCTATTGATATGACAGTACTAAGAACCGTTTGCACCGGCAACAAGGTTAATTGGGACAGTTGCTGTAGTTGTTTGATACAAAATTATATTAAATTAGGCATTGTACGGCACTTCCATGTCATTTTATCTCTTTCTATTAGGTTGTATTATTGAATAATACGTTTTGTAAACTCACTCAATCAACGGCAATCGACTTAAGCATCTAAAGTGAATGACATATCCGTCTGTCACTTCAGATAATAAACAAAAATAGTTTTTTGGCTTTAAAAATAATTATTAACAATAAAGAATCATCGAATTATAAAAATGTTAGTTATGGTGCAATGCCATAAACATTGAAAAAGTTAATATTTCCGAAGTGATGTTATTCAGTGTGTTTAATCAATGTTGCCGACGTAGTGTGTTTACGAGAACTCTCTCGCCTCTTCTCTTTGTATATATTTATGCCAAACAATGTGGGATTATTAAGAAGGTTTGTTAACTAATTAGTTCTATCCAAGAATTTGTTGGCTCTTACTGAAATTCATAGAATTGTATCGCAGTCTTTCACGTTAATGGTGAGTAAAATCGCGTGAATACATTGACAAACTTAAAAAAAGCCTACGAACAGCCTGTTGCAAAAACACATCTTGCAACCTGAAAGCTATTTTTCTATAGCCATAAGTACACTAACATTCTGTATTCTGTAACAACAGTATATTTCCCTTTTAATCGTGACAACACCGCCTTAATAAATTCAAATAATTCTTTAAAATTTCTTTTAGGGCCCCCGCGCATTGGCAACTTAAATCACCGGCAACTAAATAGTTTACTCACCCGTGAGTAGCCCGCCATCGCGCACTGGCGACTAAATAGTTGCTTCTCAGCTTAGTCGATGGATTTCGTAGAAGCTACTTGCTCTGTTGCGATCATTCTGAAACATCGCAAAAGCAAGCAAAGAAACAAAACGTTTTGGGTACATTCAATAATTAGTTTCAGACTTTCTGATGTGCAATTTTATAAGCTGTTTAATAAATTGACAACATATCCAAATATGGTCTTTACTTTCTTTAGAATGATCATAGAAACTTTTTATTAGCTACTGGTTACCCTTGGACCACGAATAACATACCAAAATACGTCATTACGACAGGCTCTACCACTTCAAGAAAAATTGGCGGTGACTCGAATGTAAATAAAATATTAATACTAATACCTCGAGCAGGAGAGGTAAAAACTTAACTGTAGTGTGCGAACAGTACAACTTTCGTCGTTATTTTAAACAGATTTGTTTGTTGAACAGAACCATCGAACAAACACGCAGTGTATGGGCCCCTTATAAAGTCTAAGTACTTACATACCGTGGCTATCTTTTGTGAGTTAATTTATTTGGCCAATAATCTATTTAAGACACCTGCTTATCTTTGGCAATGCTACAAAAATTTCAATTTTAGTAGCTTAATCCCAATATCCCATCCAGATATTAGCTCACGCATTATGCCCTGTGTAACGTCTATGGCAAATACATTTTACCTTATTGTTAAGATATTTTCTATACAGGGGGTCTGAAAAATACGTGTACAACGTTTGATGACAGACTCCGGGCGTCAAAATAAATCTATTAAACCGAACTTACCTGTATCCATAATTGCTTCAATTATCCTGCCGAGCGCGTCAAAGATTTAAAAAAAAATAGTTTTTTTCTAAATTTTTCAAAAACGTGCAAGTTAATTTCAATAATTTTTGGTGATGAGTCTCGAGCTATAAAATGACGATTGCTGTTGGCACAGTTATCCACTCTACTTAACCTAAAGTATTATAAACGTTACGTCATATGTACCTATATCTTCGGATTTTTTACGTCATTGACTTACTGATAAATGAAATACTATTTTCTGATAAAACAATGTATTTGGAAGATTTTTCATTTTTTGCAAAAATTTGCTTGGATAAGTGGTTATGCCAGAAAAAATCATTTTCAATTACGTGCTCGGGCATAATATTTTATTAATAAATAAAAAACTCGATTAAAACAAAACATTAATTAAGCAAATGTGCAAAATGACCACCATTTTGTTAAATACACTTATTTACACATCTTAAAAAATGAACTTGATCTTTATTTAATGTTTTGGGATTATTAAGATGGTTGCTTGCATTTAAAATTCGTTGCCATATTTCTTCGCGCGTGTTCACAGGAGTCTTATAAATTTCGGTTTTAAGAGCAGCTCACAAAAAGAAATCACACATATTTAGGTCCGGAGAACGTGGTGGCCATCGTACTGGTGCATCATCGCCTTTTCCAATCCACCTATGAGGGTATTGGTCATGAAGGTATCGTCGAACAGCCACGGAAAAATGAGGTGGCACTCCATCATGCATATACCACAGTCCCTGTCGAATTATAAGAGGCAAATTTTCCAGAAGAACTGAAAAAGTGTTTTGCAAAAAATTAAGGTAAATATTTCCATTTAATTCGTCTGGTAATATTGCAGGACCAATAAGGTATCGATCGATAATACCTGCCCAAACATTTATTTTAAATTGATGTTGCTGGTCGATAACCTTAATGGCTTAATAATTTTTATCGGCATAAACATGTTTATTGTGTAGGTTGGTAACTCCTGATCTTGTAAAAGTCGCCTCGTCGGTAAATAATGTTTTCTTACTAAAATTTAGATCATGAATTCTTTCGTTCCGGGCAAAAGTTCGTGAACTGTTTGGATGTGATACGGGTGCATCAATTGTTCATTTAAAATATCATTTACGGTGGTTTTAGGAACCGCCAACTCACTTTCCAACCGGCGTGTACTGATACTTGGTTCTTCTTCAACTCTTAACAACATTTTCTCTTCGTTTTCAACAGTTCGAGTTGTCCGATTACGACCCCTACCTTCAAATTTTTGTTCAAAGCATACCGTTTTCCGAAGACGAAGTTCAATACTTGCAAATGTTTTGATTTGGTATACGACGGTCAGGAAATCTCTCCATGTAAACTCTAACACTTTGACGTCCATTTTCTTGGCAAAACCCGTACACCAAAAGCATGTCAACTTTTTCGGAGATCGTATAGTTGACCATATTTACCGTAATAGTAAAATATTTTAGAAGTTAAAAAAAGTGGCCTTAATGTTCAAACTCCGACATCAATATGTCAACAGAAATATTAAATGTCATAGCAACACAAAAACATAATGAAAACACCAGCAAACAATTTTTAGTGATAACCTCTTATTACAATTAATAAAATATCTTGCCCGAGCACCTAATTGAAAATGATTTTTTTTTGTATAACCACTTATCCTAGCAAAATTTTGCAGAAAATAAAAAATCTTCCAAATACATTGTTTTACCATAAAATGGTATCTAATTTATCAGTAAATCAAAGACACAAAAAATTAGAGGATATAGGTAAATATGACGTCACGTTTATAATACTTTAGGTTAAGTAGAGTGGATAACTGTGCCAACAGCAAACGTCATTTTATAGCCCGAGACTCATCACCAAAAATTATTGAAATTGACTTGCACGTTTTTAAAAAATTTAGAAAAAAAAATTAAATCGTTGACGCCCTCTGCAGGCTAATTGAAGCAATTTTGGATATAGGTAAGTTCGCTTAAATAGATTTATTTTGACGCCCAGAGTCTCTCATGAAACGTTGTACACGTATTTTCCGAACACCCTATATATACCTTATATAAACAATTAAAAAACACATAAGAAATTAGTGTTACGCTCATAATACAAAAAGAAATCGGATTGAGAAAAACTAATAAGCTAAATTATTTTCTTACATAGTGTATATAAAAAGGCCCATTTTTTCCCGCTTCTATGTAGAGAAATATAAATAGTTAAAATCACTTTTTTATTATTGTTTAATATTTTTAGGAGGCGAAGGAACTTGGCGAAAATTTATGACTCTTCCGAATATTCTAAAGGAATTTAACCCAAATCTCAAAGGATATTCAGTTGGTACAGGGGAATTTTTGTCATCCAATGCAAAGCTGAATGTTGCATTTCCAGTAGCTGCAGATGCGGATGCTCTAAGACAAGCGAAAATTTTGGTGAGTACGTGGTTCTCAAAAAGCGTTATATCCTAATATGAATTCCATAAATTGGGTTTGAATGTATTTATAGAATTTTTAATTTTTATTTTATTAACTGTCCTGAAAATTTAAATCCTTTTATTAAATTCTCCTTATTTTGGAATAGCATAGGAATAAAGTGTCACTTGCGCATAAAGAAATTTAAAATAAAGAAGGAAAAAATAAAAAAGCAGATTTATCATTTAGTTTTAAGATAGTAGCTCATTTACAATTTGTGTTGAATCGTGTTCAAAGTTTCGTTTCTTGATGCCTTTAAAGATTTACTTATCTTTTTATCTTAATTAAACCGTAGAATATCTTACTTTATATAAAGTCCAAAATTATGTGAAAGGTAAAAGTCTATTTCATTTTTTTTTCAGTTTGTTTTAATAATAAATTATTTATAAGGTTTGATGTCCACCATTAAAAAGTAAAATACTTTTTGCAAATATCTGTGTGCTTAACTGCCATCTCAACTCTGTTTACCGTACTCCTAATTATTTAGTCCCCACATTCTTTTTTAACTAAAATTAAAATCATTTTTTAATCTGCAACCGACCGCCTACTTTTTCTAGGAGACGATTTTTTTATCCTTTCATACTCATGATGAAATATGTACTTACATTCGCAGCAATTTGTCTTGTGCCAGAATTTTTAATCTTAAATCGGGTAAGCTTAACATGGTTTGACTAAAATTTAGTTTAGCCACTAATTAATTAGTTTGGTGAATATACCGCTCTTCTCTAATAATTCCCATGTTCAGTTTTTCAGCAGTAGTTAACTAGCTAACTTTTTAGGCAATATTTATATCCATAAGAAGAATTGCCAAGGACATACAGAAATTGTCAGAGAAGCCAAATCCTTCGAGGTCAATCACTCCCTTACTAATCTTACCAAGAAATCTAACTACTTTCCTCAGGTTTCCAATGAGAATTTAATTCAATGTCGACAGATCACCAATATAATTAAACTAAACATTAAGGCACTTATTTCTATTATTAAAAGAATCCCGGAGCTTTAAATCATAAACTGTGGTTTTTATAAAATCATATGATAAAGCTTAACTTTTAAAAATCCAAGATCCCAAAAATATTCTTTAAAGTCAAAGTCCTACCAAACATCCAAAAGCTAACAACGAAGCAGAAAACCAATACAATTACTCCATTTTAGAGGCTAAAGATTGTTTTTATAAAAAAGTCTTGTCATGCCCTATTAATAGCAAACATTAGTGTCCTATGCAAATTACTTTTTTATCTATTATTTTCTACACTAACTTTTAAAAACAAAATTATTTCTTTAAGTAAAAAAAATGCCGAGCTCTTTCCTAAGTAATTTACTGCCAATTCCTCACTTAATTTTCCAATTAATTTTTCCCCTTGAACAGTTCCTCCCGTTTCCTAGAAAAAATTCGAATTATGACTAGGGAGTTTTTCGGATAGCTGAAAGGCCGCCCATGTGCAACCTGTCCCCAAGAAAGAATTTTAAGGTCTTTCTTATGTTCCGCATTTAAAACTAACTGGTTCTACGATTTAAAAAAAAAACGATTTGTTACATTTTATTAATTTTATTTTAAGTAGAGGGTAAGAGGGTTTAAGTAGGTGGTAGAGGAGCTTTCCTCGCCTGAGGCGGTACCACCCCACTTGCCCTTTAAAGGACTCGTGAAGTCTCAGGATGTTTCGAGTTCTGGGCGGTGAGTCAGTTTTCCTTCTTTTTCTTTCTCTTTTTTTTTCCACTCTACTAAAATTTGGAAATAATGATGATGGCACACCCGAACGTAAAGTTATCCGGAGGTAAAATACCCCTCCATTCGGTCCTCCGGGCGAGGGGTACATTTGGGGGGCCACCATCGAAAAGTCTGATATCCTTCACAAATATATGTGGGCTTAACTCAAACGTAAACTCTGTTCACCATTATCTTCAATCCTCCAAACCCCACATACTATTTCTCACCGAAACCCAAGTAAGTCCCAAAACAGCAACCAACCACCTCCTTTTCCCATGTTATGAACTCATTTCATCTTTTCGACCCCATGGCGGCGTTTGTGCTTACGTTCGCAACGACCTGGCTTGTGCTAGGGTTTCTAACCTCGAATCGGGTAGGCCTGATATTCTTTGGCTTAAACTTTCTTTCAGATCTTCTACCAAATTTATGTGCTTTATATACCGGTCCCCGTCCGACAATTCCTACAACGAGCTCTTTGATTTCCTTTCAATAAAGATCGACAATATTATTTCCTAGTTTCCATTAGCCGAAGTACTCGTTCTCGGGGATTTTAATGTTCATAATAAGGAATGGCTAGGATCCACAAAAACTGATACACAAGGCAGAGCAGCAGAAAATTTCGCAATCAGCAACTCGCTCACCAATCTAATTATGGAACCTACCTACTTTCCTAGGGTTCCCATCCATAATTCTAACCCCCTAGATCTCTTTCTTACTTCCACCCCCGAACTCTATCAAGCATCAGTAACTGCTCCCCTTGGTCGCTCTGACAATGGTTTGGTCACCGTATCTTACTCCACTCATTTTGAGGCAACTGAAAGCATGCCGCCACGAACCGTCTGGCACTACAATTCGACCGACTGGGATGGTCTGAGAGACTTCTTTGCCAGCTACCCTTGGGATCCTACCTGCTTTTCTACTTTCGATCCTTCCGAAATATGTAAACAAATTACCGAAACAATTCAACTAGGCATTGAGACCTATATTCCTCACACTAAAAAGAACCCCATAACTTCAAATCACAAACCGTGGTTTTCTAAATCCTGTGACAAAGCCAGACTTTTAAAAATTCAAGCCACAAAAAGTTTCTTCAAAACCCCAGTCCCGAAAATCGACAGGCTAGCATCGAAGCGAGAAATCAGTATAATCAGACTATCTCAGAAGCAAAAGACCGTTTTAACAATCGAATAAAAGATAAAGTTCTCTCTTGCTCAAATGGCAGTAAAGCTTTCTGGTCCTTTGCCAAAAATATTAGTCAAAACTTTTGCACAAATTTTTTCCACCCCTAATCTCTGAAGATGGAATTGTCTCTACCTCCAAAGGAAAAGCCGAACTATTTGCCAAACAATTTGTTGCCAATTTACGCTTGATCCTCCTATTAATCTTCCCGTTCCAACAGTTGTCCCTGTTTCTCATAAAATGTCCGATATAATTTTTAAAGTCAAACAGATCAAGCGTATTCTTTCTTCTCTTAATACTAAAAAATCGTCTGGGCTGGATGGCATACCAGCAATCGTCTTAAAAAAATGTGCTCCCGAGCTTGCACCCATCTTGACTCGCCTCTTTCGAATCTCTTACGACACGGGCATTTTCCCGGAGAGTTGGAAAGCTGCACGTGTGCAACATGTCCCCAAAAAAGGATCCAAAAGTCTCCCTTCCAACTATAGACCTATATCTCTTCTTTCAGTTGTTTGCAAAGTAATGGAAAAATTCATTAATTCCCAAATTTTAAAGTATCTGGAAAAACATAAGATCTTACATGATAGACAATATGGATTCCGTCACAGTAGATCCACAGCTGATCTTCTTTCCTTTGTCTCACACAACTGGAACAAGTCCCTTAAGTTTCTTGGTGAATCCCAGATCGTTGCTCTTGACATATCCAAAGCTTTCGATCAGGTCTGGCATGATGGACTTCTTAACAAACTTCTTCTTACGGTCTTTCACCTAAGCTTTGCTCTTGGCTTTCCAGTTTCCTTTCTAATCGACGTATATCAGTTAGTGTAGATGGTCATTCCTCCAGCTTCTACCAAATTAATGCTGGGGTGTCCCAGGGCTCAGTGCTGGCACCCACGCCGTTTCTTCTACACATTAACGATCTTCTCTCTTCCACAATCAATCCCATTCATAGTTTTGCTGACGATAGTACCCTCCACTCTAGTATTCAATTTCTTAAGCCACCGTGTAATCCTGATATCGAAAACAAGCGCAGGTCAATGCAGATATCTCTTTCACAAGACCTCAAACTTATCTTGGATTGGGGCGCCAAAAATCTTGTTCAGTTTAATGCCTCGAAAACACAGTCATGTTCGCTGTCGCGAAAAAAGTCTGCAAATGCTCATCCCTTACATATGAGCGGCCGAGTTCTGCAGAACAAAGAGTCGTTTAATCTTGTAGGCGTTACTTTTGAGAATAACCTCAACTGGCTCAAACACATTTTATCCATAGCTTCGGCAGCTTCAAGAAAGATTGGATTTCTCTTCCGAGCCAGAAAATATTTCTCTTCTTCCAATCTGTACACTCTGTATGTATCCCAAATCAGACCCTCTTTAGAATATTGTTCTTATGTCTGGGGAATGGCGTCCCCTACAACACTTAGCATTCTGGACTCCATTCAAAGAAGAGCCGTTCGTCTTATTAATGATCCAAAGCTCACAGAAAGGCTTCCTCTTCTTGCCCACCGTCGAGCTGTAGGGGATCTGTCGCTCTTCTATAGGTATTTTCACGGCTTCTGCTCAGAGGAGTTGGCCAGTATAATTCCTTCTCTGGCAGCTCCCAACAGAGCAACACGTAGTGCAACTTTTATGCATCCTTTTACAGTTCAGTTAGAGAGGCCCTGAACTTCCCGCTTTCTTTGTTCCTTCATCCCTAGAGTGTCAAGACTATGGAACCTGCTGCCCGCAGAAGTTTTTCCTTCTCCTCCCAATCTCCAAAAATTTAAGTCCCGTGTGAACAAACTCCCTCTCACCACACTGAAGACACCCACGGTACGTTAGTACTTAGGCATCAGCCTTCGTGGACTGTCCCAAGATAAAAAAAAGTGTTGATGAATCTTACGATATTTTATTTGTTCAATATCAACTGATTATAACCATTCTTTACCATTTCAGGTTAAGAAAATGAAGGATGATCCAACTATAAATATTGAAGAAGACTGGAAAATGATAACTGTATTTTTT
Organism: Listronotus oregonensis; assembly: GCA_019359885.1. Taxonomy (NCBI): domain Eukaryota; kingdom Metazoa; phylum Arthropoda; class Insecta; order Coleoptera; family Curculionidae; genus Listronotus; species Listronotus oregonensis. The sequence goes on along the minus strand of JAHBCN010003370.1, from coordinate 22,157 downwards.
GGTGCAAATGATATTTGCTCTGCTCACTGCTATGACAAGGAGGAGGGTTCAGCTAGAAGTCATGCATTAAAGCTAATGAGAGCTTTAGATTACTTGTACAAAAAACTACCTAGAACTTTTGTTAATTTAGTTCCAGTGTTGGGTAAACAATTCTTTATTGTCATTAATACTAAGAACAATACTGATTTTATAAAGATCATACAACTGCAAAGTAAGGCTTATGCTATAAAGTTTGACTTTTATCCCCGTTTATATTAAAAAGGTTTAGAACTTTCATTAAATTCAGATGGTATAAAAGTTACCAATTGTTATTATTAAGAACAAAAAACGGCTATATATTTCGCCGTTTCCACTATTTATTTTAACCATTTTTCTTTTAAATGACATTAAAAGCGGCTTTTTAATGACACTTGACTGGCCCAAGTTTAGTTTATTTTTACTGACAAGATAAAACATAGTGGAGTTTTCTGCCTAGTCAAAAAAGTTGTCTGTTTATATTTCATGAGTCTGCTGTATGTGCGTCCATATACTTATCCGGTAATCGATTCAATTTCACATCTTACCGAATGTCTCTTACCTCAGGTGGTGTTAATAGTTATAGCTTATCCTCACTTTCAATAACATCCATTTTAAACAATTACTTGACCATTTTTTCAAATTGACAATGACATTAAAGTAAACCCAAACAATTTAACAAACGTCATTAGCGGTAAACATGGTAACGAGAAGCCAGTTTCCTTTGTTAAAGTAATTTAATTATTTGAACCATAATAATGCAATGATAATAAAACAAAATTAATAATTATAAAAAGGCGATTTTGCGTGATACAGGGTGTTTCAAAAAACATGGACCATCGCTCGTGGGGTAATTCTTTACTAAAAAATAATAAAAAAAAGTCCTATGCACATGGGTCCGGAAACGCATGGTTTCCGATATACAGGGAGTTAAAGTTTTATTTTTTTCCATTTTTTTCAAATGACTTAAATACCACTCAACCGATTTTAATGAAACTTGGAACTTGAAAGTGTATTAATAAAGTGCATAGTTTTAAGTAAAAATCTGCTTACAGCTGCGGCAGTGGCGTGCGTACGGGGTAACTGTAAAAATGTATTTAGAGAAAGAATATGTGCGCCACTGACTTTTGCCAATTTTGATGCACCAGTTATGAAGCTTATTACATAAGCCACAAAATTTACCTCTTGGTATTTTTTCGTTTAGGTTTTCCCTTGGCAGATATGGTTAATTTTATAAAAATGTGCAAAGTACCCATTCGTCGGCGTAATGAAAAAAGTAATCGTAGAAACACCATGATTATTCAAAACTCTTGTTTTTGTACAATACACAATTGACTTAAAGCTAAAGAAAATGTTGAAAGTGACCACCATTAGCGTTGTTACAAGCATTTAACCTTCTCCGCAAAGATCTTCTTACTCTTCTGCAAATATTGTGATCTTCTCTAATGATGACAAATGCATTTTCTATTCTTTCCAATAATTCTTCTCGTGTATTTAATGGTGTTTTATAAACAATTTCTTTTAAATGACCCCACAAATAAAAATCTAGTGGATTCAGGTCCGGAGATCGAGGTGGCCATGGCACCGGACCTCCACGACCAATCCATCGGTGACCGTATGTGTCAGCTAAATATGTTCTTACAACTGCTGCAAAATGTGCGGGCGCACCGTCATGCTGGAACCACATTGTACCATTTCTCACAAAAAGTGGTAGTAACTCCGGCAAATCATTTTGTAAAAAATTTAAATATGATTCCTGTTCAAGACGATTCGGTAGAACGACAGGACCAATTATGTGATTTCCAATAACACCAGCCCAAATATTGATGGAAAATTGATACTGCGAATTTGCTACTCGTAGAGAGTGAGGGTTTTCATTGGCCCATGTATGTAAATTGTGAAAATTTACTATACCTTTTCGCGTAAATGACGCCTCATCAGTGAATAGTACAAGTTTAGAAAAATGATGGTCGTGTCTCAGTTTGTTTAAGAACCATTGACAAAACATTACCCTTGGTTGAAAGTCTCTAGGTAGAAGTTCCTGGACACGTGTAAAATGATAGGGATATAAACTTTGCTCCTTCAGAGTTCTGTGAACTGATGATGCCGAAATATTTCCCAGTTCATTGGCAACAATTCTCGTACTTGTACTAGGATCACGTTCAACTCTATTTAATATTGCCTCTTCGACTCGTATAGTTCGGCGGTATCTTCTGCGTCCAGAATCAGCTTTTAAAGGTTTTAAAGAACCAGTTTCTCTTGAATGACTTACAATACGTGGAAAAATATTTTTACCAGGAATTCTTCTTTGGGGATAAGTTTCCTGATAAACTCGCACAGCTTGTCTGGCATTTTGATTTGTTTGTCCATAAATTAACAACATATCAGTCAATTCGGCTGAAGTGTAGTTGATGAAAACCATCTTTATAGGAGGAAATAATATTAATGAGCAGCTTAATATCTAAACACGAATTAAAACATAACGAAACAAACAAACAAACACGATCAACAAATAACTAAAATCGAAAAAACTGCTAAATTTAAAGAATAACACGAAAACACTTTTGACTTCTACAAAGCACTTCAAAATTATTGAATTTAGAGAACTGTCAAAAACTACAGTTTCATGGCATTATACGATTATTTTTTGCATTACGCCGACGAATGGGTAATATCTGCTAAGGGAAACCCTAAACGAAAAAATACCAAGAGGTAACTTTTGTGGCTTATGTAATAAGCTTCATAACTGTGCATAAAATTAGCAAAAGTCAGTGGCGCACATATTCTTTTCCTAAATACATTTTTACAGTTACCCGTACGCACGCCACTGCCGCAGCTGTAAGCAGATTTTTACTTAAAACTATGCACTTTATTAATACACTTTTAAGTTCTAAGTTTTATTAAAATCGGTTGAGTGGTTTTTAAATAATTTGAAAAATTGAAAAAAATTGAAACTTTAACTCCTATTCGAAATCATCTTTCCGACATGTGCATAGGACTTTTTTTAATGTCATGTTTTTAAATAAAGAATTACTCACATGCATGATCATCATTTTTAAATATGTATATATATATATATATATATATATATATATATATATATATATATATATATATATATATATATATATATATATATATATATATAAATATATATATATATATATATATATATATATATATATATATAATTTTTTATTTTATTTATATAAAAAATATATATATATATATATATATATATATATATTATATTATATATATACAGACATTTTGGTCAAAAAGTAACCGTAGTAATTGATGGCTATACCAATTCTTCCAAAAATATTAAAGCAAAACAACGCTGTTTCTTTGACCAATTCATGACAGTCTCAACTAGCCGACAGCAATTCTTGTTAAACATTTAAAATAAGCCTCGCTTCATCACAATGCTAAAAGAAATATTTTCCACTAAACATATTTTAGTCAAGCCAGCTGACAATGACGCTGATTTACTCATCATAAAAACTGAAGCTAATTAATTCAATTCAACTGATGTAAATGTTGTTGTTGGTAAAGATGTTGATCTGTTGGTATTACTTACTCCTCGAATTCTAATTAAAAGGTAAAACATTTATTTTTTAAAACCAGGCAAAGCTCAACAACCGTCGCAAATATTTTGAAATTCGAGTTTATCGGCTTATCCTAAATGTAAAAATCACTTTTTATTTTTACATGCTATAACTGGTTGTGATACAATCTTTGCAATGTTCTGCTAAAGTTTTTAAAGACATGAACTCTTCTTACAGTATATGGAGCTCCAAAAAAGTTACTTGCATAGATAAGTTACGTAACTTATCTTTCAACTCAGGAAGAAGAAGAAAAAGAAAATAAAGAAAGAGAGGAAAAAAAGAAGAAGAAGATAAAGATATTGAATTAGAAGACCTTTTATTCTACTAGGATTTAATAAAATAGACTGTGGAGTAGGACTACTGGGAAAACCACGTTAAAAAAAACCAGTCAAGTACACTTGACTAGTTTTTTTATATATCTTAATAAATTTTAGAATCGCTTTTTCTCAGAAATGGTGAATTTTAGACGGACAATTTTTGTAGACAATTGCATGATCTACGATTTTTGCCCAGGCTATTTTTATCATAAAACTAGGCGGTTTTTCACACATTGGATCGATGGGGACTTTTTACAATTTCATTATATTGGGATCCATAACTTTCATATAAATTTGCAGCTTATTGGGAATTTATGCAATTGCTGGATAATTTATTATGAGTCTTAATGGTTGGACATATTGTTGCATTTGACAAATTACTAAAAATATTTTAGAAGTGATTAGGTTTTTCTACTAATATGTTTTAATTCAGTGAACTTTATTTTTTTGCGTTTTTGAACAAAACTGCAATTTTTACTAAAATAGGTATTTATTTTATTTTGGTTTTAGATGTATCAGTTAGCGTAAGAATAAAAAGAACTGTGATGTGCCGATTATTTCATACACTATTTTGTGCATGTTTTCATCGTGGAGGTAATGAAATGGATGTTATAACTGGTCTTACTAAAGAGTATCAAAAAGCTGAAGAAGAATTAGTAAGTTTATTTTTATCCCTTAAAAATATTCTTTCTTAATGGATGTTGATATGTTACACAAAAACGGAATATAATGCAGGAATATTTTACATTTATGGAAAAATTACTTATGAAATATTCTTAAACTATAGAGAATTCTTAAGCAACATTATGTTTAGATTAAAATGGCACCTTACAGTTTAAAAAAAGCTAAAAATATTTAGGTTTTAGCCACTTTGCGGGAAATGTTTAAAAAGAAAATTTAGCTAAATAGTAACTGAAATTTCCAAAATAACTAAACTTTGCAATTGGATCCTGGGAAATAAATGGCTTTTCAAATTTAAAGAAGACCTGGTAGCTTATTACTAATTTCAATTTTACGTAGACTTTAAATTTGCGTCCTAATACTTTGGTAACTGGGCAGCCTTTTATTAAACATAATATTAGTTTGTTAAGCCTATTTTTTAAATTTTAAGTCTTGCCATCACGAATTAATGAAAACTTAAAAAAGTTAATTTTTGAACACATTTACATATTACTGCAAAAATACCATAAGAATTTTTTTTATATATATCTACTTTTTCGGTTCGAATTTGGTAACGAATGTGTGTACAGAGAATACTTTAAAAGTTTTTTTATCAGAATAATCTATTTTCTTTTCCTTTTTCCTATTTTTCATATTTTAAATTATTTTTAATTTTTTTTTAGATTTTTAGCAGCAGGTACGATAGAAGAGATGATTTTACTGTTGTGATACAGCCTTTTATAAAACTGTTTAATGCACCTGATGATCCAGTTAAAAGATTTCAAGAAGTTATGGACATTTCATATATAACACATGACTGCTTTCACTTTTCTCAAAAAGGGCATGCTCTTGGTAGGTAACCTAAGTACCCAGTGTACTTGATTTTACCAATTTATTTACACTCCTTTACATATATTTATAAACAATTATAAATAATATTGACAAATAAATTTGAATTTTCATATTTTAGTAAAAAGTCCAAGTAATACTGTCATAAGGCAGAATACTATGTAATTTTAAACCGTTTGGGATTGGGAAAAGTAAAGTCATATTTAAAATATTAATAAAAGGTTTTCAATAAGAATGATATGATTTTGTAATGATGTAGTAACCATGGTAATAAAGTTATACCTGTAACTAGTTGTCATTTATGTTCAATAAACTCTAACAATTTATTATGGAAAATACTCGCTTCAAGAACGTCTGGTTATTGTCCAAAAATATTAAGAAAATGGTCGTTCCTTTGTAAACAATCGTCGCATCGTTGAGAAATTTGAAAGTAATTTTACTCTTCGCGATGTAAGAACTCCAGTAAGAGGCCGAAATGCCAGAACTGTTAAGAATGTTTTTATTTAGTTTATTTATTTTGAATAAGAGTATTTATGTAATTTGTTGAGTATTACATGTTTGGCACAATTATAATAACAACACAACAAAATTATACATGTTAGACAGTAGATATTCCGTCACAAGAGATTTCTACCAGATCTTCTTTCGTTCATTTCACATAACTGAAACAAGTTCCTTGAGTTCCTTGGCATATCTCAATCTTTTTACGATCTTTAACCCAAATTTTGTTCTTGGCTCTCGAGTTTTTTAATCGACACACTCCACTAGCATCACCAAATTAATGCTGAAATATCAGAGGGCTTGGTACTGGCCTTATTTCCCCTTCACATTAACAATCTTTCCTTTTTTTTAATTAATCTCATTCATAGTTTTGCTAAATATAGTGTCCTTCATTCTAATATTTAGTTTCTTAAGTCGGTTTGGAAAGCAAGCACAGGGTAATACAGAAAATCTCTTTTACACGGGCTTTAATTAATTTTGGATTAGGGCACCAAAAATCTAGTCTAGTTTACTGTCTCAAAGAAACAAATCATTATTGTTATCACGAAAAAAGTCTACCAGTAATTATCCTTTGCTTATGCGGCCAAGTTCTGCAGAAGAAAGAATCATTTAACCTCATATGAGTTACTTTAAGAACGATCTTAATTAGTACAAGTATACATAGCTACAGCAGCATCAAAAAAGTGCCTATTTCTCTTTTGACCCCAAAAAAAATCCCCTTTTCCAATCTATATATTCTGGGAAACGAATGTATTTACAGAGAATACTTTTAAGGTTTTTATATCAGAATAATCCAATTAAAAAAAAATAATAATAAATTTCCCTATTATTACCTTAATTCGAAAAACGTGATTTTTGTGTACTCAGTGACAAAGAAAATAGAACACCCAGTAAAAATAAATTAAATTTAATAATGCTTTATATACAGATGGACATAAATAAAATTATAAAACAAAAAAAAAAGAAAGATTTTGACTTTTTGATTTGCCAAGCTTGTCACAAATATAGTACAAACATATGCCAGAAAAGTGAAGATAAGGCTCCTCAGGCCCCTGAAAGAAATGCTTGGATTAACATACTTTCATCTTCTTCCTTGGGAAATTTGTTAGATAACAAAACATTCCATATATCCATCGCTTTCAGGTATGTGGACAGCACACCTGCGTTTGCGGCGAAAATGCTGATATTTATGGCCTACATGGGTTAAACTGCAAAAAAAGCGCAGGACAATCTTCTAGACACAGTCAGATAAATGACATTATCAAGAGAGCTCTGATTTTAGCTGAAAATCCTTCTGTGTTAGAGCCTCTTGAAGTTTGCAGAAGCGATGGAAAACGTGTGGATGGAATGACCTTAATTCCCTGGAAATTTGGAAAACAATTACTTTGGGACGCTACTTGCAGCCATACATTTGTAAAATCGTATATGGATAAAACTTTTAATTTAGTAGGTATAAAGAGCTTGAAGACCGCTTTATTTTTATACCTTTTGTGTTAAAACTTTTGGTCCTTTGGGTGATGAGGCTAAGGGTTTTATAAATGAAATGTGCAAAAAAATTTCATGTAAAAAATTTCAGTTTCATAATCGAAACAATTAGATTAGCTGTGCAACGGGGTAATGCAGCATCGGTACTAGGTACAATCCAGAAAGACCTAGGACTTGATGAAGTTTTGAATTTTTAAATATAGATTTAGCTATTTAGTAAATCTCTAGAATATTGTTATTTGGCATTTATAACATAATATATTTTAATATTTTATAAAAAAAATAATTTGTTAAAAAAATAAATTTAGCAAATATCCCAATTCTTATATGATTATATAAATACATATTATTATGTCTGGAAAGTAGCGTCTCCCACAACCTTTACCATTGTTGGTGCTGTTCAAGGAACACCCGTTCGCTATATTTGGGGTTTTATGTTATTAGAAGAATGCAGAAGTTTAGGAGAATAATAGTCTTTTTCTCAATAAAGAAGAATTTTCAAGACCAAAATTTAAGACTGCATAAACCAAAAAATATACCACTGGTTATAGACCAATTAGTAAAAAAAATAGCACAAAAAATTAATTTGACTGACGTTAAATTTATTTCATGTAGCACCTGAATCTGAAAGATGCCCTTTTTAATACTTAAACTGACGACAATTAAGCCCGTTTAAACCGTATAATATTATAACCTTAATTCGAAAAACATGATTTTTGTATACTCAGTGACAAAGAAAATAGAACACACAGTAAAAATTAATTTAATTTAATAATACTTTATATACAGGTGGACATTAATAAAAGAAACATATAATAATATTTTGAAAAATGAAAAGATTGGTTGTATAGCTGGTTTGCATTATTAATGAATTGTGCCACCTCGATGCTGAATACATTCATTGATACGTCGGGGCATGTTTTCAATGAGGTGATTTATGTCCTATTGGGATATCACATTTCAAGTTACCTGTACCTCGTTTTGAAGATCAGGTACCGTTCGTAAAGAATGCAGTGGTGATAGATCTGGAGACCTAGGGGGCCAGGAAGAAGGTTAACTTGTGCGTTGTTTAGGTCCATAATTACTGTAGCAACATATGGACAGGTATTGTCTTGTTGGATAATAGGGTTTTCAAGCATTTGAAGAAGTACTAAAAAATAAAGTTTCACTATTTCCTGAATATAACGTTGCTCCGTCATACTGCCTTTAATGAATACTGGGGGTGACCTAGTACCATATGTAATGGCGCCCCAAACCATAACACTTACAGTATGATGGACATGCTTTTTAACCGAAAACTGTATATGACTTCTTTCTCCACGACGCCTTCTGACCCTTGCCCTCCCATAATGCATATCTAAGCAGAACCGAGACACATCGCTAAAAACAATATTACTCCATTCATCGTTCCAATTTTGTCGTTCTCTACACCAATCTAAGCGATGACGACGGTGTTCCGCTGTAAGGGGTAACACTAAATGGGGAAGATACGAAAAAAAGCCAAACGATCTTATTCCTCGGTAAACTCTTTGCATAGTAACAAGTCCGTCGTTTTCTTTGAAACACTGCTTTGCGATAGCTATTGAACTACTGAAACGACCTCTTAGAGCTAACTGTCTAAAACGACTATGGATACGTTCACTGGTACCTTTAACACGGCCAGTGCCCCTAGCTCGACGTTGACGGCCCTCACTGTATGCATGACAACAATTGACAACTGTACATCTGTACAAACGCTTTTTTACACCCTTTCCGCAATATCACGAAAATACATTCCTGTTTTTCGTAATCCGCGAATACGACCTCGCTCAAACTCACTAAGTTGCCTAAAATTTGCTCGTCTTCGTAGTCTTGGCATGATAAACAGATGAAATAAACGCCGTTATTTACACGTCAGCACAAGAAGTCTCCATAGATTTTTTGGAATTTAGAATAAAAGTATTGTAAGAAAAATAGTGGACCGATAGCGTTCAAAATGTTATCATTTCTTTCTCTTGCAATACCAAACATGTACAAATTATTATTAAATTTAAATAATATCTACTTGGTGTTCTATTTTCTTTGTCACCAAAAATATTATTTATTTTAATAAAATACTACATGAAAAGAACATTTTTTACACAAAAAAAAAGCGCGGAAGACGCATTGGCGGCACACTGCAACAACCATCCTGTCATATGCTATAAACCGGTTAGTCACGTTGTACCATTTTAAATGTTAAAACTTTCCACACAAATACAAAAATAGAAAGAAAAAAATAAAATTTAACATTCATAGAATCTTTTTTTTACAATAACACAACGAATACTTTGTGCTAACTTAGAATAAATTAATTGCGACATTTGCCAATAGAATGGAAGCTGTATTTATATCCACAAGTAGATATATAGATCTAGAAAACAAGAAAAGGGGTCTGCGGATTGGCGGCAATGAAAGTGTAAATAATTTGTACTCGTCTAGAAATTCCGGACTTTGCTCCTCCGTCGCCTTGTCCGTAAACATCTACACTTGTACAGGGTCTTTGATTATATTTACGTGGCTTCTGGAGCCTTCATTTTTGAAGACAGAAAAAAATATTTTATATAAAGTTTGTAGGTTTTTTTCATATTATCTTTTAAAATTATCAGTAAAAAAATATCGCAATAAAAAAATGGAAAAATATAGGCAACTTTAACTTTTTTAAATGGAACATCCTGTATATTATGGGCTACAATTAAAGATCTTTTTTTTCTGATTTCAAATATATATATACATTAATGATATTTGTATAAACCATTTTTGAGATATTTAAGCTTAAAATATAAATAAATTGAAAAAAAATCATATTAGTATCAAGAAAGCTATGAAAACAATAAAATTGTTTTAATAAATTTGACGTATTGATATTGTAAAAAGTTGAAATTTATCATTTTAACTATTAAAAGTAGTTTTTATTGCTTTTTGTCGATGGGCTATTCAGAAGAACAAAAAATCTCTATTATGCGTCTTTTTTATGGTAACAATAATGTGACGACAGTGCAAAGGGAATATTTCTTATTATATCCTTAACAACGGGTACCATTTATAGATACTATCAAATACATAGTAAAAAAGTTTATTGAACGAAAAAGCTTTAAAATAAAGAAAAGGACTGCAGCACGACATGAAAACAAGGTTTTGGATATTGTCGTTTTTTCAGGATAATTATTATACTTTTTCTATTGGACTTGCACTAATTACTTTTAATAATTTTGAGAAAATCCTGAAGGATCAATCTCGGATGCGGCATCTGAACTTAATAAAACAGATTATAAAATTTATTTAACCTTAAAGTTTTACAAATTTTATCCTTATAAATTTATGTCCGTTCAGAACCTTTCTGAACAAATCTTGCAGGACCGACCTAAATATGCATTGGAAATAGCTAGGTTTATGCAGCAGGATCCAAAGTTTCTAAATAAAATTGTGTCATAATGTTTAATCACAAAAATAAACATTATGGGTCCAGAGAAAACCCACACCAAATTCAGCAACATAACAATTCTACTGTTTCCGTGGCTTTCTTGATACTAATATGAAACTTTTTTGTAATTTATTAATAATTTAACCTAAAATATCTCAAAAATGGTTCATCCAAATATCATCAATATATATATATATATTTGAAATTAATAAAAAAATTTTAGTATGTAGGCATAATATACAGGGTGTTTCATTTAAAAAAGTTATATTTTTATTTTTTTGTTGCATATTTTTTTACTATAATTAAAAATAATATAAAAATTAATTTCATTAGATAAAATTTTTGTTGTCGCATAATATACAGGGTGTTATTTAAAGACCCTTATTTTCCATTTTTGAACGTATTACAAAATTAAAAATAATAGGGAAAAAATCCTACAATTTTATGAAAACATTTTTTTCTGTCGTCAAAAATAAAGACCCCAGAAGCCACGTAAATATAATCAAAGACCCTGTACTTTAATAGACCATTTCCCGGCCTTGTAACGTACATTACCACAAATTACCACAAATACAGATGCGAAAGCGCGCTAATAAAAGTGATCCGATTTCGGTGACCTTGTAAATAGGGTAAAGATTTACCGCACCAATGCGAGTCTACGCTTTACTTTGATGTCCGGTTTAGATGTTCTGCGCCATTGCATTACGAAGTATAGGAAAATGGAGAAATAAAATAAGAATAAATAATAATGCTATAAAACTAAATATTTATTTAGTAAGAATCCATATTTTATCACAAATGGGACAGAATTTTTATTTTTCTATTTGTTTTATCTGCTTTCTTTGAACTACATAAATCTCGGTTAACAAATTTTATAGTGTAAAATATTTTTAGTCTTATAAATAATTTTATTATATACTCTAGGGGGAACTCGTCGCATGGGTGCATAAATTCTACAGTTTTCTTGATTAATTCTTCTTGTTTTAATATATTTAAACCCTACTGTAGAGAGTTGCTACCAAAGAGCTAGAATCGCCTTTATTGTTATCATCCAGCCGGTACGAAATAGAGGTTATGTCCTGGCCATTTTTATTATATATTTTTAAGTTATGTAGAAATAACACATTTGATTTAAATGGGTTATTTAAAAATCTAAGCCCTTAAATACAGTTTTGTACTGGTTTGGATGATTAATATCTACGGAATTTAATACATCAAACAACTTATCAATTTTTTCTATAACCTCAATAGTGGCTTTAGCTTTAGCAGGTAGAATTCCCAAACTTATGTGAGTTTGCATTCCACAAGCTACTGTTCTACTAAGGACTTGTACAGATAGCTTAACTTTCATTTTCTGAAAGTTAGATGGGTAAATATCAGCATCGGTAAGTTTGGGAGCGCATTTGTAAGGCGACTTTTTATCTTCGATTTAAAAATTTTCAATAAAATTCCCGGATGTGTTTTTATTTTCGAAACAGAATATATTTTGCATTAAATTACGTTTGGTTGCTTTTGCTAAATGGGAAGTATCAAAAAAATACAAAAGATTAAAGTTACCTATGGGAAATTCCGGATTATCTGGGGTAACATTTAATAAATTTGAAAGCTGAATAAAATTAGATCCCATATCAGTAACAAGACCTTGAACATATAATCCTACATTTGATAATTTATTAATACATTCATTAAGTACAACTCGAATTTTTGGAGCCTTAAGTTGGGTTTTAATAAAAAAGTATGCGATTGGTTGTTTCCAGTTATGAAACAAACCTCTAGCCATAATGACAGCTACATTCTGAGCTACAAGAGAGTCGTTTGTATCATTTCCTATGTCATGTAAACCAATAATTTTGTCTCGGCCAGTATTAAAGTATAGGTTTGACTTGAGGGAAGTCTTATCTATGCAAATATTACAGTATTTGTCTAACTCCGACATTGTTTTTACTTTCAGTTTTAAAGAGTTGAAAAAATGTTTATTTTCTAATCCAGGTTTACAAATGAAATTTCGGGTCATTAATTCTAAACTACGCTTTGTTGGTAAAATTAAAATTTTTTCTAAAAATCTATACGTTTTTGGGCCCAAAAAGTACAGCGTTAGAGCAAATTTTTTTGTAATCTTCGTTATACCGTCTTGCCTTTGCAAGACGTATAACGAAGTAAAGACTTAACTTTCACAATTTCGGAAAGGGGTTTGCTGAGGAATTTGTCGCACAAACTATTGAAGTTCTGCAGCTGTGACAGCTTTCGTTTTTCGATAATAGGTTGTTTTTTGGCACATAAAATATTCTTTTTTAATAAACTTACTTTATATCTTAGCCTAGTTTTGCGAGGAGTGTTGGAGGTTAAACTTGTTGGTGTTTGTGTCGAAGCAACCGGCGATAGCAGAGGAGATTCCACCCTGGAAATGGTCGATGGAGTTTTAACTATTAATAGGTCTAAAAGTAAAAAAAATCCCTTTTGAAAGTGCCCAGGAAGCTTATAAAATATTTTATATCTGATTTTTGGCGAAATTTTTTTAATATTTTTACCTGTTAATTTTTTTCGGAGCGGTTTTTATCATGTGTAGAGTCAAGGACGGTAGTTGGTTTTTAAAGGGCATCAAGTTGTATATCTAAAATAGAAGGGGGATTTTTACAATTAGGAAAAAATATTGGTTAGTAAAGAAGCAAAATATGATTAGGTACTTACCTGATAATACAGTGATCTTTTTGGGGGGCTCAACAAAAGAAGTATCTTCGTGACTTCTTTTTGATGGGCCGCAAAACAGTGTTGGAACTGCATGATCATAAAGACGCTTTAAGCCAGCTGTAGTTTTATACATAAATTTACTTTCAAAGTGATTTTCGCACAATTTATAATTCGTGGGATTCTTTTGCAGAAGATCTTCTCTTCCAGCAGATTTGAGCCAAATTTCTGATCTGGAAGTAAACACAACATTTTGGGTCTATTGACAATAAACTCAAATGCGATTCAGCACTAGGAAACTTACTTTAGAAATATCGAAAATTTAAATTATATATTTATCGAAAACATTTTATATTTTTAACTAAACCTCTGTATTCTGGTACTTATATTTTACTTTATTTGTACGAAAATTCAGCTCAGAAATTCCAACCGTTTGTAAGTAAAAAAGCTATGATAAACAGGCATCGACATCATTTTATAAAATGTGACCCGTTTATCAAATTTGTAAAAGATGTCAATTTTTAATTATAGGAAACAGTATTATCAAATACATACCTTACTTCATCCTTTGGAAATCTAAATAGCGATGTTTTCCACCACTTCTTTCAGAGCAGTGCAAATAAACACATTTAAATCCAGGCATTTTCAAAATACACAAGTACAAACAATAATAATCACAAAATACTGAATGAATCGAAATAGTTTTCAATATGCCGATAGACTAAAGAACATAAAAGCGCGCACTAAACTCCAAAATTGTTCAGGAAACACGAAACTAACTAAGAGCAGCCATACACTGGACTGCGTACTAGACCGAGAGGTGGCCTGCATCCATCGTGGAGGTGTGTCGATAAAATCGTTTGGTTGCCGTCGCTTTCGTTACCTTTCGCATCTGCTATTTGTGGTAATTTGTGACATTACTATTACAATTACAGTACAACGTTTTATTTCATATTGTTTTATCTTTTTTTGATAAGTAATTTGAAGTGTGAATATTTGGATAATATGAAGGTGTCAGTATTATCAAAATAAGCCAATAGTAGTAAATCAGATTATGTACCCGCCCCTGTAAACATTTCAAATAATTTAAACTGCAGTATTACCGTTAACGTTTATAAGTAATTTTGTTGTAATTGGGATAATAAAAATTGTTTAGTTTTAGTCCGGTAAAGTTACTTTACCGGCCTAGTGATGTAACGTATCATTTCCCGGACTCAAACTGACAACGTATATATATATATAAATTTTATTATTATATATATATATATTTTATAAATATAAAATATATATATTATATATATATATATATATATATATATATATATATTATATATATATATATATATATATATATATATATATATATATATTATTTAATAAAATATAATTTACCTTATTCAGCGGTTGAAAACGGTATTTTCTAAGAAGGTAGTGGAAAAAAGATATTTTAAAATGACATGTTGACTTTACAAAAGTTTGTATTGCTGTTTTTTGGAAAGTAATATTTACCTTTTTCGATTTAAGTAAAATACTTAATATATGCTATTTCTCGTTTTTTAATGATTAAATGATATTATTTTAATATATTTTTTTTACAATTATTGTCTTTTTTCTTGCTTAGTAAAAAAAATTAAATATTTTAATTACGTTTTATAAAATGTATAAAAATAAAATAAAAAAACTAACAGAAAGGTATATTTGCCCCCAGTGTATGCATATAATATATCAAATAAAATTATGGCAAAGATAGCCCATATTAAACATTAAATTTATTTTTATTATTTTTAGCTGCCAATATGTTATGGAACAACTTACTGCAGCCAGCAGGACTCAAAAGCGAAAGAAAACTTAAATATGTTTTAGAAAAATTTGAATGTCCAAAACCCAATTCCCCCTATTTATTTACCTATAAAAATTCAAGAACCTATTTAAGTACTGGATTCCAATAATATGTAAAGTTGTTGCATTATTTTCTACCTCATCGATTTAAGAAATAATAAAACATAATTTATCAAATTAGATTGAGTTTTTATTTAAAAAAGATTGCACTGCAAAGTACGTTAAGGTTTAAGGTTTAAAAAGTGAGTGGGCTTTACACCCTCCACCGCGACCGCTTGGTCTATTGTGGCTCACACCTTTTTATATTTCTTCCAATAGGATCAGACTTCTAAGAAGTCCGATAATTAAATTGGGAAAGAGTTCCTTTAACTTCCCCGGCAACAATGTGTCATTTCCGAGGATCGGGAATCTTAGTCGTACCGCTACCGGACACGAGCATAATATGTGCTCTGGTGTCCCTGTCTCCTGGAAAGATTGACGAGCAGACGATTAAATCCGTCATGCCCTCCTCTCCCGGTATAGTGACATGGGTAGCTACCTTGTTACAGAAACCAGATGTTCCACTGGGGCCGTATATCCACCATGTGGTAGACGTCCAGGGCTCCTGGATGAGTGCTCTCCCCAAGCACCTGTTTGTTGGGGATGGATTAATCTCCCCCCGGGGGGAAACCGGTGCTTTTTGCTTGATTGGGCCCTTCGAAACGGATTACCCGTTTCGGTCAGGCACCTTTTTTCTGCTTCGTGTTTTTTTTAAAGGGGAATTTCCAAACGGAAACCCGTTTTCAGTGGGTGAACCCATTGTTACTTTTCCCTTTAAAAGGTTTCCCTTCCCTGCTTTCGGGTTTTAAATTGGTTAGGGGTTTTTTAGCTTCAGATCCCGTCTCATGCGCTTTCTGCTGGGGGCCGATAACCGGCAACTTCCTCGCTTACTACAGAAAGATCCTACTGGGGCCCAACCTCGACATCGACGTGCGAACATAGTGGTGGGCTGCAAAGTACATATTACAGTAATAAATTACTAAATAATTCTTTAAAAAATTACAAATTATTGAGCTTTTTAAACATTAACAGGTCATTGTATGAATATAAAAATTGACGCAAAAATAAGTTTGGGAAGTATATATTTTACACAAGAAATCTTAATATTTTTATTTATAACAGATTTTATTAATATATTTAAAAATATGTTTAGAAGCTAAGAGTGACTTTTGCATCTAAGCGCCTCACTTAATAAGACCTGTGTAAAAAATTAATTTATGTTATATATTTTTCTATAAGTTTTTTAAGAAAAAAAATCCTATTTCTAATAAAGTAACTATGACTATCCCAATGTTGAAGGTAAATTCTTTTAAATGTTTTGGTAGCAAATTAAAACAAAAACAGGGTGTCCTGAAAATACGTGTACAACGTTTGATGACAGACTCCGGGCGTCAAAATAAATCTATTAAAGCGAACTGCAGGGAGCGTCAAAGTTTTTTTAAAAAAATTTAGTTTTTTCTAAATTTTCAAAAACGGCAAGTTGATTTCCAATAATTTTTGGTGATGAGTCTCGGGCTACAAATGACGTTTGCTGTTCCGTTATCTCTACTTAACCTAAAGTATTATAAACGTGACGTCATATGTACCTATATTTTCGGATTTTTTATGTCATTGACTTACTGATAAATTAAATAATATTTTCTGATAAAACAATGTATTTGAAAGATTTTTAATTTCTTGCAAAATTTTGCTAGGATATGTGGTTATGCCAGAAAAAAATCATTTTCAATTACGTGCTCGGGCATAATATTTTATTAATAAATAAAAAAAAACTCGAATAAAGCAAAACATTCATTAAGGAAATGTGCGCTTGCATTTAAAATTCGTTGCCATAATTCTTCCCGCGTGTTCACAGAAGTCTTAAAAATTTCGGTTTTAAGAGCACCCCACAAAAAGAAATAACACATATTTAGGTCCGAGAACGTGGGTATCGTACCGGTGCATCATCCTTCTTCCAATCCACCTATGGGGGTATTGGTCATAAAGGGATCTCGAACGCCACGGAAAAATTGGTGGCGCTTCCCTTAGCATATAAAACCCCAGTCTTTTCCGAATTATAAGGGCAAATTTTTCCCTAAGAATTGGAAAGTATTTTGCAAAAAATTAAGGAAATTTTCCATTCAATTTGTCTGGTAATATTACAGGACCAATAAGGTATCGATAGATAATACCTGCCTAAACATTTATTTTAAATTGATGTTGCTGGTGGGTAACTTTAATGACATAAACATGTTTATTGTGTAGGTTGGTAACTCCTAATCTTGTAAAGGTCGCCTCGTCGGGAAATAATATTTTCTTACTAAAATTTAGATCATAAATTCTTTCGTTCCGAATAAATTAACAAAATAGGAGCCGCTGGGGAGAATCAATTACCAAAGTTCCTGAACTGTTTGGATGTGATACGGGTGCAACAATTGTTCTTTTAAAATATAATTTACGGTGGTTTTAGGAACCGCCAACTCACTTTCCAACCCGCGTGAACTGATACTTGGTTCTTCGTCAACTCTTAACAAAATTTCCTCTTCGTTTTCAACAGTCCGAGTTGTCCGATTACGACCCCTTCCTTCAAATTTTTGTTCAAAGCTACCCGTTTCCCGAAGACGACGTTCAATACTTGTTTGGTGATTTGATATACGACGGTCAAGAAATCTCTCCATGTAAACCTTAACACTTGGACGTCCATTTCCTTGGCAAAACCTGTTCATCAAAAGCATGTCAACTTTTCGGAGTTCGTATAGTTGTCCATATTTACCGTAATAGTAAAAGATTTTAGAAGTTAAAAAAAGTGGCTTTAATGTTTAAACTCTGACATCAATTTGTCAACAGAAATATTAAATGTCATGCAACACAAAAAAAATAAAAAAAACCCGCAAAAAAGTTATATAAAAAAATAACCTCTTATTACAATTAATAAAATATCTTGCTTGATCACCTAATTGAAGATGATTTTTTCTGGCATAACCACTTATCCTAGGAAAATTTGAATTGAAATTGACTTGCACTTTTTTCTCTACCAGTATGCTATTAAAAGGTGTTGGGTTTGTTTATACAATACCAAGGATAAAAACAAAATAAAGAAAACGCTAATTATGTGCATTCAGTGTAATAGTAATGTTCGACTGTGCATTTTCTCTTGTTTTAAAATATAGCATGAGCAAGTCAGTTTAAAATTTTTAGTAAAAAAAAATAAATATTTTTACTATATCTACATTCAATCAGGGATTCCTAAACTTTTTCAGTTTGCGGCGCACTAACAAGTTTAATATTTTGTCAGGGCACCCTCTCTCGCAATATGTATACAGTCGTAGCCAAGTGTACAATGTATAACTGTAAATTATACTTTGGCTCGTCAGGAGCGCCTGGTGGCGCCCGTGATTACTCCTCACGGCGCCCCGAGGTGCCGCGGTGCACATTTTGCAAACCACTGCATTAAATGATTAACATTTTGCTATATACGATTTAACTTTTAAAATCACTTTTTAATTTTAATATTACTTTAATTAAAGAAATAGTAGGAAACGTCATAAGATATATTTGAATGCACTAAATATCCGTTTATATATGCTACGTCTATAAGGGACATTCTATGCACGGCACTGCAAAAACTCCCGTCCGTGGGATAAATCGAGCCGTAAAAAAGGCCATCCTGAAAGAGTTAAACGTAATTATTTTATAACAAGCTATATAGTTATAGTAGATTTTTAGTTCTTTTGAATAACGATTATATTTCGTTAAATACACTTTTTTACAGAAGGAAATTCTTAAATTAATATTTTTAAAACCCCTATTTAATATCAATATTCTATAATTAGCCCTTTTAAAAGACGAGTTCTTATTTTAAAAAACTGGCAATCCAATTATACATGACAAAGGATCATGAAAATATGTTTGGCAACATAGATTTGTCTGTGAAACCACTGCATTAAATGATTAACATTTTGCTATATACGATTTAACTTTTAAAATTACTCTTTAATTTTAATATAACTTTAATTAAAGAAATAGTAGGAAAAGTCATAAGATATATTTAAATGCACTAAATATCCGTTTATATATGCTACGTCTATACGGGACATTCTATGCACGGCACTGCAAAAACTCCCGTCCGTGGGATAAATCGAGCCGTAAAAAAGGCCATCCTGAAAGGGTTAAACGTAATTATTTTATAACAAGCTATATAGTTATAGTAGATTCTTAGTTCTTTTGAATAACGATTATGTTTCGTTAATACACTTTTTTACAGAAGGAAATTCTTAAATTAATATTTTTAAAACCCCCATATTTAATATCAATATTCTATAATTAGCCCTTTTAATAGACGAGTTCTTATTTTAAAAAACTGGCAATCCAATTATACATGACAAAGGATCATAAAAATATGTTTGGCAACATAGATTTGTCTGTGATATCGCTTAAAAAATAAGGCGCGCCTAATTTTTTTTTTTTTGTTACTGGACCTCTTACGGTCAGATGACTGTACTTGGTGTAAGTGATAGCACGTGTACCCTGTGGCTAACCTTATTTCCGAGCTGTGGTGCCGGTAGTCGAAGAAACACAAATGTATATAACACTTGGACTGTGTATTCTAAGACTTCTTTAAGTTAACCCTTATAGATGCATATTGGAGTTTGGACTACAAATATGGGAAGTCGGTTTTTTCCCCGGCAATTTTACAAAATTAAAGTGCAAAGTTGTAAGTTTAAAGTTTTTTGATACGAAAATTTCGCGTCTGGAAAGTACCAATTTTTTGGTGGAATTTGTGTCAAATTCTATATTTTAGGAACATTCTTGCTGTATTTTGTTTATAATTCATAATTTTTTTGCGTCCTAATATATTAAAAATAATTAAATTAAGTATCCAAGTTAAGAATTTGTTATAAAATTGTTCTGTTGTAATTTATTTATTTGATTAATTTTGTCAAAAAATAATAATATTAATAACAATTTGTCTACGGTACTGACCACGAGTGACCACTGATGCAAAAAATATTTTGTATGGCCGATTTTGCGCCCCTCAGGTAGCTGCTCCCTTGGCGAGCGCCTATCTCGCCACCGCCTAAATACAGCCCTGGATGAATTGTTAATAACCAATAAGTGCTATTTTTTAAATTTAATAAATAAAGCATGAGATTTTAGCTGACACAAATTAACGCTTTTTTATGCTTGTAAATGAACATAGTTTGAAATCATAAAATAAATAGACAATAAAATTGTATGATAAAAATAAAACTTTTTATATCTGATTTAAACAGACCTTTTAAATAGTATCTTATATAGCAATACACTATTAGTCCAGAATCAACCAGTAATGCATCTTAATCAATACCATATTTATGTACAACCTAAAGCTTCCTATAAGTTTTATAAAAGGGCAAAAATTAAAGGGGAAAAGAATTTTTTTTTAAAAAGGGAAAAATTTTTTTAAAAAAGTTATTTAAAAAAATCCCCCGGGACCTTATTTAATAAATTTCGATAAATTTACTTTTTAAAATAATTTATTTCTTCGCCATTTTGTCCAGAACATTTCTCTGCAGTTAGCTAAGGATTTTAAAGGAAACATATCTAGAATGTTACAGATAAGGAAAATTGATAAAAAATACTAAATAAGCAATTGCAGATGTAGTTTTTTACTCCACATGGTTCTCCAGTTAGGGGGATTTAAAAATATTGTAACCTTTAAGGATAAAAAATGTTGTAAAGTAAAGTTTTTGTTATTAACTACTATTATTTTATATAAAAAAATGTTACAACAAAAATAATACCGCAAATGGACATTACATATTCTTTTATGCGCTAATTAAATTTTATTTAAAAAATGAAAAGTAAAAATAAAAATTCCCCCCTTTTTTTTTTTTTGAAAAAAAATTTTTTTTTTTATCAAAGATATTTTATCAAATCCCTTTTACAGTAAAAATTTGCGGTAAAATTTTTAGGTGATTATATCTTAAAATCAAGAAGATAAAAGAAAGTCAATAAAATGTAATATTTTTTTCAATTTTAGTTTCTGTTTATCGCCCTCTTTTGAAGACACCTAAGTAGAATGTATACAAAGTCCTTTCTATTGTAAAATCTTTAAACATATATTACTTAAATAAAACATAATAATATTTTTTTTACTGCAGATTTCGTTTGCACACTCTGTTTTAAATGCTTTATGTTTATAAATGGTTAATTTTTTTTATTATTAAAGTTATACCAAATCCATTTTACAGTAGAATTTAAAAAATATATATTTCCTTATATAAAGGAGAAATAAGTAAATTAATAAAACCTTATATTTTTCCAATGTATAAAATGACATATTATTTTTTTTTTAGGCTAGCATTCCTTTGTCACCCTGTTTTAAAGATACTTTTATAAAAATCTTATCAAGTTTCTTCTGCAGCAAAATTTGTAAAATAATATTTTTACAATAAGCATAATGTAAATAAAATAATTAAAGTGAGCGGCTAAAATATGGAACAAATTTATTTAAAAATTAGATATTGGGTTTAAAAAAAGGCTTGCACAAGTTCATCTTAATTTTTTCTTGCGCGTTTTTTGCACTAAAGAGTATACAGGGTGCGTCAAAAAGTAGATTTCAATACCAAAGTTGATTTTTTTTAATAGTACACTATTTTTTTAAATACGTTTTTAAATTATGTGTTAAATTTCACGCATAATTTCTGTAGCATAATATCCTTTACCTATCTTTAACTCTTTCAAAGCAAAAAAAAA
>JAHBCN010003369.1:0-76179 GCA_019359885.1 Listronotus oregonensis | reverse complement strand
CCTATTGCCTTACTTTAAACAGACAGGCCGACTTCCATTGCTTTTGCGTGCGAGACAATGCCTACTACCAGCGCCATCTACAAAACGTTGCTGGAAGAAATTGGAACTACGCCCCCCCGACTGGCGGCGCGGCGGTACAGTAACCTTTTTCTGTATAAATGAAAAAATCGATATTTTCGCTTTACTGTGGTACTAATACTGTCGACTCTTTATGCAGCGCTTCGTAGGATAAATCAATACAGTTGGCCTTTGTTATACAAGGTTAACATTTTTACAAGTTTTAATTTTATTTGGGTAGATATTTTTAACAAAATTAGGGGTTAAATATTGATATTAATTTTACATTTTGTGCTGATGTATGATACTTCTTTTGAATCCACTCTTATTTGACAGTAAAGGATTTAAAAAAAAAGTACCAATGTAAATTAGCTAAGATTCACATTATAATATTGTGCAAAAAGAATTATAGAGACTTATTAGACTTCAAAAAGTTGGTTGAAATTACAAATTAAACTAGCGCAGACAGATGTGTTGTTGACTATGTGAACTAAGTAATGTCACTAAGCAAAATGCCTGCTTCTATTACAAACCATACAACCCCCACCATCAATAGTCAAAGTCAAGGTCGACCAAACCATACAACCCCCCTGGCCATTCAAGGTTATATGACGTATCGCACATGTGGCCATTCAAGGTCAAGGTCAAGGTCAAGGGGCGGGGCTTGGAGATCGCACACGTGGCCATTCAAGGTCAAGGTCAAGGTCAAGGGGCGGGGCTTGGAGTGGGGGGGTGCATGGGAAGGAGTGGGGGGATGCAGTCAGTATATTTCCCCTCTACTAACCTCATACTTTACCTAGCTACCGCAGATAGCTAACTAAGCTCCAGACAACCGCAGCCGTCCTCAAACTTCACATCTAGCTACCTCAGCAGCTATTCCCAGTAACAGATAGCCGCAACTATCTTTACCAGTTCCACACTTGACCTAGCTATCGCAACAGCTATCAAGTATCAAATAACCGCAGTTATTTTTGCTTCTCTCAGACAACCGCAGCCGTCTTTAAACTTCACATCTAGCTACCTCAGCAGCTATTTCCAGTAACAGATAGCCGCAACTATCTTTACTAGTTCCACACTTGACCTAGCTATCGCAACAGCTATCAAGTATCAAATAACCGCAGTTATTTTTGCTTAGACAACCGCAGCCGTCTTCAAACTTTATATCTAGCTACCTCAGCAGCTATTTTCAGTAACAGATAGCCGCAACTATCTTTACTAGTTCCACATTCGACCTAGCTATCGCAACAGCTATCAAGTATCAAATAACCGCAGCTATTTGCTTTTAATTAGCTAATATTATCCAGCAGTCTAATATTAGCCCCACACTTCTTCTTCTTATACCGACTATTGCTACTCTCTTTAACCTATTTATTCTTACTCATTAGCCGACACTGGCTCATCCACGCATTGTTCAGCATCATCACTCTCAAAGTCAAATATCTCTTGTCCTTAACCAGTCCACAAGCGCACTGGTCATGTCATAAATTTACTTAGCCCTCATTTACCATTTACTTTTTCTACTTCATATCTATCATTCAATAACACTCTTTTTATCCTGTATTGTTCCCTAAACTTGCAATCCAATTTTGATAACATTCGCTCTTTACATTTAGCGTAAACAAAATCACCTATTATGCCTTTATTCGCATTAAATCGTTCCGTATCTAATTTTGCACATTTACTTTTTTTTTACGCGACGAAATTAAACCTTCTCTCTCTCTACCCAATAAAACATCAAAAGAAATGCATTCATCGGGGACTACACATAAAACAACAAGTTCGAGATAAATATCTTGAATTTCAACCAATAATATAATTTGTAAATTACACAATATAGCATTCCCACCTTAACCTTTCAGAGATAACATGCAGTCTTTATATTTTCCGTTTAACAAAACTGAAACACTATATTTAATCAAAGAACAGTCAGACCCTGAATAAAACAGAAAAGGAACAATCTTACCATTTTTGGTTTTCATTTGTCTTTGCGGCAATACCTACACTTTCCTGCCTTTCTTCATATCTCGGTTTCCTTGTAGAAGCTTGCTTTCCTTTATTAGGACAACTGGCTCAAAAAAAATCTGGTTTTCCACAACCAAAACACATAAAAGACCTTACGATTTTGCCATCGTGCACTACCCGCTTATTCACAGATTGATGCAACATTCAATCGGCACTGGTAAGCCTTATGTCCAATTTTGCCACAAACACAACACTTGCCCATAAATGGTTGTTCTTTTGTCTGGTGAGTAAGGGCACGACGCTTCGAACTAATATGATGATCGTGGAAATAGCGCCGGCCGTTTACCTGTGGAACCTCTTAATGCAACGCAAAAACTCTTCAAATCTTTTGGTATGTCCGCTCTGTAATCGCTTACGCATCGATTCAGATCTATTTGCAACAACATGACAGGCAAACAATGTTGCTAAGGTCTCCTCGTTTTCACAAGCTTTTATTAGGTGCATTGCTAGTCGTAAAACGTGCAATCCTTCGTCTAAAAGCGTTGTGTTGCTAGGAATATTCTGACGTTCAAGAACAGCTTCCTCGAACATCTCCATAAAGTCAACAGGTTTTGAAAACGTTGATAAAAATTCTGTGCGAATATCCTCTCAGGTTTTGCCCAATGGCCTAGAGCGAATAAGCCAATCCGCTGCGTTCCCTTTTAGTGCAGATGATAAACTAGTCACCAACATAATTCCCGATAACTTTTGCATTTTAACAAACTCGTCAACCAAACAGCACCAGCCTTTCGGATCTGCTATTTTTGATTTTGGGTCGAAACTTGGAAGTTGAATTTGAGATGCATAGCTTGTCGATACCGTAGAGTTTTGCATTTCAATCATTTTTTTTTGAGCAACAACTCCACTTGGTTACCTGGAACATTTGCTTCTGTTTCAGTTTCATTTGTCAGGATATTGTCGGCCAATTGTGGACAGGCTAATCCCACTTCTGATGTCGGAGAATGGGAAAATATTTTTGGTAGACATGTCCTGGCAATATAAATAATACTCGGCAATCCGTCAAAATACACAACTAATTATTATTTTGACTAACTAAACGATTAAAACACGGATTAAACAAAACAACACGAATAAACATGTAAACTACAGTCTATAGACAAAAACAATGTAAAAGTACTGTCACGAATAAAAATAAAATAAATGAACTAGCGATCCGAAGCCGGTGTCTCCTCGTTCAGTTCTCTCTAAAACTATCTATCGAATTCTTCTCAAAGTATTCATTCCCGGCTTCGTTTACTCTCCTCGATATCTAAACAAATATCGAGTCATGTCCTTTATTTTATTTCTAAACAAACTTAAAATCAACATTAACCAAGACTCATAAAGAATAATTAATGGATGGCCGAACCGTCGCTTGTAACCAAAAACTCAACACTAAGCTTATTTCTAATAAAAACAAATTCTTATCTTAATGTTTTTTTAAAAGAATACGTTAAGCCGACATATATATATATATATATATATATATATATATATATATATATATATATATATATATATATATATATATATATATATATATATATATATATATATATATATTATATATATATATATATATATATATATATATATATATATATATATATATATAACAGGGTGTAAAAAGTATGATGCCTATGATTTTAATGGGCGATAGAGGAGCTCAAAATAAGTCGAAAAAGCCAAGAACATATGAGTCAAAAGTTAATTGTTTTCGAAATATGCCCTTTTCAAGTTTAAAAACATGGCAACACCGCGTTTGTTTCGTCGAAGCGGCGGGTCTCCACTTCGAACGTTGTTGTGAGTTTTTTGCACTGTTTACACTTTTTTAAGGAGATGTTCATTCATTTACATACAAATAATAAAATTACTTCCTGCACCTTATTTTAATATTACATTTAAGTAAAAACAATCAATAATTGTTTGGTTTTTATTTGTAATTAAAAAATAATTGTACTTACCATAAGAATAAGCTTAATATCCATTTTAAGAACACAACTAATTATGCTTTAAAACAACACTTTTTGTTTTGCTTAAAGAATAAGATTTCTCGGTCGCACACATTCCGTTTTCATCAGTCTTTAGTAGGTATACACTTGCAATACGTTTGTCTTGAATTTAAAACATACGGCATATTTTTCCCGATTCAAAAACAACAAAAATATCGTGGCCGGATCGAGCAGCTTCTTTTACGACTGACTTGCACAAAGGTATCGCTCTGTTGCAATTGTTTTATTAATTTTTAACTGGGAGAACAATTGTTAAAAATCATTAATTTTTTTATTTGTAGACTAAAACATTTAAAATTAAGTTTATTTTATTATCAAATGAATCTACTGATAAGCGATTAAGACAAAAGTTTCAGTTTTACGGTTTACAGAAATAACTGCTTTCAAAGTGCATGACTTTAACATCGTTTAGAAAAATCGTCAAGTTTTGACATATATGTCATATAAACTTTTCGACTTATTTTGAGCTCCACTGTCGCCATTAAAATGATGAGATCATACTTTTTACACCCTTATATATGTTGAGTTTTTGAATGTTATTGAATGATAGATATGAAGTAGAAAAAGTAAATGGTAAATGAGGGCTAAGTAAATTTATTCATGACCAGTTGCGGCTTGTGTGGACTGGTTAAGGACAAGAGATATTTGACTTTGAGAGTGATGATGCTGAACAATGCGTGGATGAGCCAGTGTCGGCTAATGAGTAAGAATAAATAGGTTAAAGAGAGTAGCAATAGTCGGTATAAGAAAAAAAGTGTGGGGCTAATATTAGACTGCTGGATAATATTAGCTAATTAAGAGAAGCAAATAGCTGCGGTTATTTGATACTTGATAGCTGTTGCGATAGCTAGGTCAAGTGTGGAACTAGTAAAGATAGTTGCGGCTATCTGTTACTGAAAATAGCTGCTGAGGTAGCTAGATATAAAGTTTGAAGACGGCTGCGGTTGTCTAAGCAAAAATAACTGCGGTTATTTGATACTTGATAGCTGTTGCGATAGCTAGGTCAAGTGTAGAACTAGTAAAGATAGTTGCGGCTATCTGTTACTGGAAATAGCTGCTGAGGTAGCTAGATGTGAAGTTTAAAGACGGCTGCGGTTGTCTGAGAGAAGCAAAATAACTGGGTTATTTGATACTTGATAGCTGTTGCGATAGCTAGGTCAAGTGTGGAACTGGTAAAGATAGTTGCGGCTATCTGTTACTGGGAATAGCTGCTGAGGTAGCTAGATGTGAAGTTTGAGGACGGCTGCGGTTGTCTGGAGCTTAGTTAGCTATCTGCGGTAGCTAGGTTAAGTATGAGGTTGTATATAGTAAAGATAGCTGTGGTTATCTGTTACTTTGAAACTACTGCGGTAGTTGATTAAATGTGAAGTTTTATTGCTTTGTTGAAATTCATGCTGTGTTGAAGAAGTTTTACTGCGGTAATTGATGTATTATGATTCATGATCGTCATATCATGTTTCAGTGATTGCTGCGGTGATTTGTTCTGTGTGTTACTATGGTAGCCAGGTGTAAAGGAATGAAAGTTGAGAAAAAAATATTTGGAATGTAAAAAAATAATATGCTAAGTAGTGTTTGTTTACTTATATGTTTTTGACTTGTCAGGATGGACGAGTGGTTTGGTTATTTATTAGTTGTTTCGGTTGTTCCAGGTGGAACAATGGCTTAGCGCATGAGGACGTGCGACATGTCAGTATGGCCGTGTCGGCTTAACGTATTCTTTTAAAAGAACATTAAGATAAGAATTTGTTTTTATTAGAAATAAGCTTAGTGTTGAGTTTTTGGTTACGAGCGACGGTTCGGCCATCCATTAATTATTCTTTATGAGTCTGGGTTAATGTTGATTTTAAGTTTGTTTAGAAATAAAATAAAGGACATGACTCGATATTTGTTTAGATATCGAGGAGAGTGAAACGAAGCCGGGAATGAATACTTTGAGAAGGAATTCGATAGATAGTTTTTAGAGAGAACTGAACGTAGAGACACCGGCTTCGGATCGCTAGTTCATTTATTTTATTTTTATTCGTGACAGTACTTTTGCATTGTTTTTATCTATAGACTGTAGTTTACATGTTTATTCGTGTTGTTTTGTTTAATCCGTGTTTTAATCGTTTAGTTAGTCAAAATAATAATTAGTTGTGTATTTTGACGGATTGCCGAGTATTATTTATATTGCCAGGACATGTCTACCGATAATATTACCCCTATTCCGACATATATATATATATATATATATATATATATATATATATATATATATATATATATATATATATATATATATATATATATATATATATATATATATATATATATATATATTTTATATATATTAATTAATAAATCTATATATATATATATATATATTACATGATGATCCATTTGAAAAGAACCATTTTTAATATTAATTAAATATAATTTTAAATTGATAAAAAATTAAAAGAAATAGGGAAAAACAACCAAAATTTTTAATAAAACGTTTTTTTAAAGTTTATCATTTTAATTTTAAAGGTAGGCCAGTTTATATAATCAAAGACCCTGTACATTTCTTAACTAGTAAAGCTACTCAAATAATTCTCTGTGTCGATTTTAAATTAACATACTTTACGAAAACTTCAAAAGTCAAGTTAAGTTGTGATGAAAGATAAAGTAACGAGCTGAAGCAGGACAGGCTTTAGATGAAAGTGGTGATTAAAAAGGGTGCTAGTTAATGGTATTGTAGAACATTAGCTAAATAAAAAAGTAACATCTAAACTTGTTGATAATATAGTTCGTCAGTAATTTGTACTGAATGTCAAAAAAGTGGCAAGTGATACAAGGTGTCCCAAAAAACTGTAAGTAATTTCTTAATTTGACTTTAAACTTTCTAACTTTTATAGTGATAAAAAACAATTTCTAATTGTGTCTCAACGCCGATAGATTTACGCCACATTGACTCCGGAAGGCAATTCGGGTTTCTAGTAAAATTTAATTGAAATTATTTGCTAAATTTAAGTGAATTATTTGCCGATTTTTTTTAGTAATTTTAGTAACTTTTTTCTTAATTTTTTTTTGTAAATTTAAGCCTTTGATACATTTGTAAACAGCTGATATTATCATTGGATAATACGTTTCGTATCAAATTTCTAATCTCTTGACAAATTGATTAAGGCTATCAGTGTCTAGTTAGTAGTTGGTAATTTCGAACCTTTTTTTTTCTTTAATATTTTAAAAGAAAAATTGAATTCCAAACAAATTTTCAAGGGAGAACTAAACATATTTATTGTATTGAACTCGAAAAAAAAAGTTTTATCAAAAACACTTATGTAAAATCTCGGCTTCTTAAAATACTGAGATCTAAAATTAGTCCAAGTTTTGCCCCCAATTTCGTTCCGCTCTTTTTTGACTGTGTGGAAAGTTTTTTACTGATTTGTTTATACTAATGAAAATAATTGTCTGTATTAACAAAAAATAAACATTTATTAATACAAACAGGTTAGCAAAAAACCTGCCAACTCAAAAAGAGTAAAACAAAATTGTGGACTAATTTCAGATCTCAATAATTTAAGAGACCAAATTTTTTCGATAGAAATCAATTATTTTATATAAGTGTTTTTGGGAAGATAAATAGCTACAGCCCATTATTGTAACATGTTGACACTTGGGGGTGGCACCTACCAAGCGCATCCCCGGGTGGCGGATTGTGGATCGGCCAGGTTTCTCACGGAATCTGGCTAGTGGCGATTATAAGCAGGGTGAGAGAAGATAAAATTTCAAAATCCTTTGCAAAGCGCTGCCGGGACCACCACCAGTGCTCACATCTAGTGATACCTGGTACCTCTCTTCTCCCTTTCTTTAAAATAGTCTTGGGAGACAAGCTTTAATCTTTCTATCGGCCTCCTTGGCCAACCTGCTTTCCAAGCCCCTGCCATTGGGTTCCAAAGACTAGGAGCTACCATTTTCCCACTACTTCTTCCTCTCTTCTCAACCCCATCCCAAGGTGGTGAGGACATCCGTGCCGAAGAGATGCGTGGCACAGGGAGATGTGTCTTTAACGAGCCCCTCCAGAATACCTCGACCTTCTGGAAGTAGCCTTGTCCCAGTAGCGGCTTGCTGGGATGGACCTCCTTTCCGCACCACTCGGGGAATCATATGGATTCGACGATAAGAAAACAATCTAACTCAGATGGAGGTGGAGGAAGGTCATAAAGACCAAGCCTCACCTACGCCTGAGGTAAACCCCGCTGGACTTGAACCTGCAGGCACTAATCCTGCAGCTCAAGGAACCCAGCAAAGCGGAAGCCCAACCTCAAGCGCAGGATGTCTGTGCACAGCGCCGGAAACTTAATTGAGGCGGCCAAAGCTAGAGGTGAACCTAAAACCCAGGAAGCCCGGGAAAATAGGAAACGAAAGCCAATCTGGAGGCTGAGAAACCTTCAGGCAGCAAAGCCAGTCTGGGGAACTGAACCCAAGGCAAGGCAAACGGAAGTGCTCGGCAATTAGCACACCGTCACCCTGTGCGAGACAAACCAAGAAAGGCCGGTCTGAGATATACAGGTAAAACCCAGTACAACAACTGGGCAACCTTGAAACAGGCTCTCACAGGCCACCAATGGTAGTCTCGTTGGACTGTTCCCGGAAGGAAAACTCACCGCGGAACAGTCCAAACAGATTCAGATGGCGATGACTGAAGACTTTAAGTCTCCAGCGGGGAGGGGCCGCAGTTTGCGGGTAGCTACCCGCAGGCTGTGGTACTTTTTCGTAACCTGGTAAACGATCACGCCAGGAACTGGCTAATGGACAAAGTTCCAAAATTCAACCCTGGGAGGGGCGACCCTTAGAGTAGGATACGCTGGACGTTCTCAAACTGCCAAGGTTGTGACATTTATACCCACCGAACTCCTTGATGACAAGGAGCCGGGTAAAATTCTCCAGAATCTGGGGATCCAAAAAAGGATCTCAATACAGGTGACTGAGGTCATCAGCAGCCGGGGTTAGTGAGAAACCCAAGGGCCAAATCAATCCTTGTACTCTTTGCTATGGATCCCAGTACTGGACATCGCCCTGAAAGGAATTGGCCCAAGGAGGGGTTTACGCCCAAGCCCCCCTTTCTGGCCTAAATCCCAATCCCCCCTTTTTTCAAGGGAAAGTTTGAATGCTAAACCCCCTTCGGGCCAAGCAGAGAAGTCTGCAGGAACTACGGGTGCTTCAAGCAAACCTCAGCATAACAGGGCAGCCACGGCTGTCCATGTAGGCTCCTTATCTCGTGGAGACGCGGACATACCCCCTCATACAAGAACCTTGGCTTTTTAAAGGAAAAGTTGGGGGTAGGCGAACCCGGAGGAATTTAATATATGACTCAACTCTGGAAATGCATATCCTATATTTATTAAGAAGGAATTTCATGCCTTAAAGCTGACTGATTTCTGTTCTAGGGACCAGGCGGCGGTAAGGCTGAAATACATCATGGAAGGTGTATGACTGAAGCTGTCCTCGCTTCAACCTCTTCCATATGATGCAACGATCCACCCTCATCTGAGGAACTCCGCCAGTTGGAGCAATCTGTAGGCGCTCTAACCTACAGCTCATTATTGGGATGGATGCCAATCGCACACCACACTGCTGAGAGCAGTGACATCAACAGGAGAGGTGAGCACCTTTTAGACTTTATTATTTCTGAAAATTTAGAGGTATTAAATAGGGGGAATGAACCTACTTTTGTGACTAGAGCCCTAAGAGGTAATCGACGTTACTTTGGCATTTCCGCGTATACGATCCCAGGTAACTCGGTGGTATGTATCTGAGGAACCGTCGCTGTCTGATCACAGGCACATCTTCCTGGCGATCTCTGCATTTCAGAGGCCAATGGGGAGTACCGTGATCCGAGGAGCACGGACTGGGAGAAATACAAGGAAACTTTGACCATCAACTGCAGTAACGTCAAAACCAGCATTAGGAATATCCCACATAGAGCTTGCTTCCTGTGAACTACTGGAGGCTATTACAAACTCTTATCAGAATCACTGTCCTCTAGTAAAGCAAACCGCCAGGAAAAAGTCTACCTGGTGGAATAACGAACTACTGGAGCTAAGGAAAAACCCGCAGACTGTTCAACAGAGCGAAGAAAACGGGTGGTGGGATGAACATCAATCTGCACTCACCGAATACAATAAACGGGTCCGTAAGGCTAAACTGGATTCATGGAGGAAATACTGCCAGGAGGTTGAAAATACCAGCACGGCAGCCAGACCCCAAAAATCCTGTCTAAAGATCCGGTCAATCCGTTGGCACTTTAAAAAACCAGATGGAACCTACTCTGAAACTGGCAGGGAAACATTGGAGATTTTGCTCCAAACACATCTACCAGGATCAAGAGAAACTCAACTTAATGAGACCTACCCAGAAGTCAATGTTCCGAATATTCGGCCCACAAGACCGACTGGGAAGTAGCAAAGGAAGTCATAACCTATGAAAAATCGAGTGGGCAATTGAATCATTCGAAGCCTACAAAGCACCTGGACCTGATGAGATAATCCCAGCACTACTACAGCAGGGAAAGCAAACCCTAGTTCCACTGCTTTGCAAACTCTTCCGTGCAAGCCTAGCTACGAGCTATTTGCCCAATGCCTGGAAGCAGACTAAAATGGTCTTCATTCCAAAGCCGGGTAAGGACTGCTCTCAGGCAAAGGGACTTAGACCAATTACATTGTCGTCTTTTATGACAAAAACAATGGAAAAACTGATGAACAGGTATGTCAGGGAAAACTCTCTTACAGAGAGGCCACTCCACAAAAACCAACATGCCTATCAATCAGAAAAATCATGCGAATCTGCTCATCATCGACTGGTGACCAGATTAGAACTCGCACTGAACAACAAGGAAATCGCACTTGCTGCATTTCTTGACATTGAGGGAGCTTTTGATCGAACCTCCTTCAACTCAATGGCCGCGGCTCTTGCCAGACATAATGTTAACGACACCATTTGTAGGTGGATAAACAACATGTTACTTGGCAGTCGAGCGCAAGCAACGTTATTCAGCGAAACAATGGAGGTGTCAGTGGTCAAAGGATGCCCACAGGGAGGGGTTCTATCCCCACTACTGTGGGGTATGGTTGTTGACGAACTCCTGGTGGAACTGAATAATAATGGCTTCTATACCAGGGGTATGCGGATGACATCACTATACTTGTCGTGGGGAAGCATAACAAAACAACCTCGGAGCTTATGCAAAGGGCACTGAAAATTGTGGAGGATGGTGAACAAGGAAAGGAAAACCTTACTGTTAACCTCAAAACTGCTAATACCCTTCACTAGACGAAGAAGCTGATGATTTAATGTCTCCTCACTTCTTCGGTACCACACTCGGCTATGTCCAGGAGGTAAAGTATTCTGGATTAACTCTGGATTCTAAGCTAACCTGGAATCCACATATGCAGAATGTGATTAATAAGGGCAAAATGGCTCTAATGGCTACCAAAAAAAGCTGTGGGAAGAATTGGGGATTTCAGCCACGCATAGTGCACTGGTTGTACACTGCTGTGGTAAGACCCATGATAACCTACGTTCAACTATCTGGTGGCTAAAAATAGCACAGAGAAGCAGAGCTGGAGTTATCCAAACCCAGCGACTAATGTCTCTGTATAACGGAGCTTATTAGAAGCACCCAACTGCAGCCATGGAAACCCTACTAAGCCTTCCCCCTTGGTATAATTATTAAGGCGGAGGCGAGGATTGCGGCATACAGGCTGAAATGTAAGGACACACCAGAATAACGAGCAGTATCACAAACCCAACATTTGAGATGAGCAGTGATACAATGCCAAAACGGATAAATACACACAGACCATACAAAATCCAGCTTACCTGGGGCGGTAGTGACCGATCTCCTGGTCAGTCTCGGAATTTGGTTTAGTATACCGATGGATCCAAGACTGACAATGGAGCCGGCCCAGGAATACATGGTATGACCCCCAGGTTTAATGCTTATGCTTCCCTGGGGAAATATGCCACTATTTTCCAGGCGGAAATATATGCCATTGAACTTTGCCTGTGAGAGAACTTGAGGAGGAGATATATATTACTATCTTCTCTGATAGTCAAGCGGCCATAAAAGCTTTGGCATCCCAACAAGTCAACTCAAGGTTGGTTTGGAACTGTCTGCAATGCCTCCTAAACCTGGCTAACCACAACAAAGTTACACTTTCCTGGGTGCCAGGACACAGGGGAATACAGGGCAATGAAAATGCAGACTCCCTGGCCAGGCGAGGCTCCGCAGCAATGTTTGGGTCCTGAACCTGTTTTTGAATACCAAAAGCCTCGGTTCGTGGCTACATGACTCGGTGGATTCAAACACAACATCAGTCATACTGGAACCACATTCCAAGGCAACATCACAGTAAATCAATGTTGGACTCACCATCGAAAGCATTGACAAGTGAATTACTAAAACTAAATAGGAATCAGTTAGAGTAGTGACAGGATTAATAACCGGACACTGCACTCTAAGAAAACATATGCACACTATGGGCATCTATAGAGAAGAACCCATTTGCAGACTATGTGACGAAGAGGAAGAGACAGCCTCTCACATCATATATGAGTGCCCTGCACTTACATACTGGAGAACAAATCAAAACCTCATAGTGGACACTAACCCCCAGGAGGCTGGAGACCAGAAAAGAACAGTAAAAGGGCTACTACACCTGTCTATGGTGTCAAACCTTTTTAACTGAAACAAATACACAAGAGATACAACAAGCCCTGTAGGCTGCAGTGTCGAGGCGGACAAAACCTCAACTTGTGTATTTATTTTATCAATCAATCAATCAATCAACATGTTGACATGTTTACGGAATTTTTTGTATTTTATTGGTTGTTTAATTTGAAATTTTAAGAGCTACTGTCGCTTTTATCTAGTTAATTTTATGCGTTAAACGCATAATCACGTCCATTGTCTTTATGCTTTGTGCATCTAGTTTTTCTATAAATGCCCCTGTAGTCATGTTAGTTATTTAGCATTCTCCTGAAGACGGCTGGATATACTTACAAATTGAAACGTTGTGTTTTTTTAATACATAAGGAGAATAAATGTTCAAAAAACATTAAAAAATATATAATTTAATACATATTTTTAATAAAATGTGTGTAGCTAAAAAGGTTTGCAATAAAAAATGTTTTGTACAAAGCATTTTTTAAAGATATTTTTTAAATATATTAACAAAATGATGTAAGTGCGTTACACCTAAAAATGATTTTTTTTAATTAGGATAGGTCTCTAGTAAAATATCTATTTTATAATTTATAATAATTAACAAATATACTGCTTAAAATAAAAATAAAAAGTCAGTCGAAAACTGAAGGATTATTATCCTTTTTTACATAAACCGAAATACGAAAGAATAAACTTTGTTCTTTTGCCCCTAATTTTCATTAAAAAAAACTAAAATCTCCACTATTTTCTTCTGTTTACCCTATTAACATCCGGGTTTAACATTTTTCTGTGCAGCAGCAGAGAATCGACCATTTTGCGTTAATAAAGATAAAGAGAAGCACAATGAATATACAATTTAATCTGAGTGGGAGAAAAACTCAATTAGAACGGAGCTACAAAGAGTTTAATCTTGTGTTAATATTATGTCTGAATATTTATGACCCCTTAACAAAGCTTCAGTAATTATTTGCGACTTTGTAAGGCCTCACTGCTTCTAAAATATTAGTCTGCTGATTGTTTTAAGAATTCCTCGAAAAAAGAAAGGAAAACCCTGATAATATTTTTCTTAAGAAACTGGTTTTAGACTGTGTAAACTGTAAAGCTTGTATATTTATTAATTTTTTTTTAAAGTAAGTAAATTATACATTTTTAATTTTAATGACGGGTGCGCTTGATTCAGTCACCAAATTTTATTTAATTTTTAATTATCATATATATGACATAATTTTAAAATTATACATCTGTCACCAACTTGTTAATGTCAAACTATTTAATAACAATTATCTGTAATTTTTTGTGCAATCATCCAAAAATGCACTTAAATAAATAACAAAATAAGATTACCAGAACTAACCAGAATTTTTCGAATTAAGGGATGCTACTATTTTGATGACAGGAAATATAATTTTTCTACGACTGCTATGAAAAGTGTCTAAAAACGCACGTCAAACAGGATCTGAAAATGACTAATTTTACATGATGTATGATACTACTGTGTGAAATTTTTTCAAATAGGTTGGGTCTGGTTTGGCCAAAGTGACGAATGTCACAAAAATTTAAATCAGTTAGGTCTTGATTTTCGGTTGCCTAATTACACTTATTTTAATTTCAACCTGTCGAAAGTATTGTTAGAAAAAATAATCTTTTGCTGTGTAAAAATGGAGAGTGATAGTGAATTTAAATGTACACCAGCCTAATTATGAATTTTAATTTTATTGCTATAGTTAACATCTTGCAATTTTCGTAATATATATCAACAACGTCTCTTCGACTTATACTAAAACTAATACACATAAGCCTTTTGTGTTTCCCGGTACTATTGGCAAAATTTTACTGTTCCTTGGACTTTAGTAGCTTAATATTATACCATAGCAAGTAACACACTACATACTGTCTGTATAGAGTTTCGAGTTATTACTAAAGTCATAGGAAGTACTAAATTTTAAATAATATTTTGTGGTGTAATAGGGTCAACCTATATTCTTTTGTAATTTTTTATTTGTTAATAGGATACATACTAAACCTATATATCTTGACGGAGGCTACTACCCTTAAAATCCTTAACTTAAAACATGATTTTTTAAATAAAAAGTAGTGTTCTCTGTTACTTCAAATATGAACAGTGTAGTTTTTAAACATTTGTTCGTTTTACTAATAATAATAAAGGTAACTTATTCCGTAAACTTTAGTAACATGATATTTACCGTAAGACATTACTTATATTACTAACTTATTTTTTTAATAAGATTGTTCTACTAAAGTTACAGGAACAAACATATTATTTAAAATTATCTATTTTGTGATATATTATTAGATACACATATGCCTATGTCTTTTGTAGAGTTACTTTAACCTTTAGTAATATGGTTTGCTTAAAGTAGGGTTTTAACATTAATATGCTTTAAATTTAACCGCCACTAATCTTACTACAATTTAAGTAAATATATTTTTTATTACATTTTATATTGTCATATGAAAAGATTATTAAATAATAATATTATGAGTTTGAACCATAATTTTACTCACGAATTCTAGAAGGCTGTGGCAGCAACTATTACTCGTAAGCAAACTGTCAAAACAATAATTCATGCAAAAGGTTGTCACAAATTTCTATATTTACAATGGACAATATTTACAAAAAGTATTGTTTTGTGTAAATTTTGCGAAAGTGTCGAAGAAATAGATAAACAACACAGTAACCTGCCACTTTTCAAATATTTAGTAAAGAACGCTGGTATAGATCTATTGGAAAATAACCTGTTTAAAAAGATACAAGAAACTCTTGTTTTTATGCAACCATCGTTAAACCGCCTGAGGAATACAAAAAGAAATAAAATAGTATCCAAGTACTATTTGTACGTTCTTAAATATCGAAATTTTATGGTCAGTACTAGCGAAGTTCCGAGTCCTACCTATTCGCTTAGGAAACGAGAAGATGTGTACCAAGAATACCATGAAATACTAAATGTTTTATTTAAAACACAATAAGGAATATGTCTGGTGTTTTTTAATTATTTGTTGAATTTATTTAATAAAATTCCTTATTTAGAAAACGATGCAATGAGTGTGCTTTTTTTAAATAATTCAAAAACAATTCGTTAATGTCAACCTCGTTAGTATCAACCAGTCAAAAATATTTTATTTTCTGTCATTTACTTTTGACATAAGCGTGTGAAAACTTTTCACACGGTGTATGAATAATTTTCACACAGTCCTGTCAAAAGTTAAAAGATTAAAAATAATAAAATTCGCATATTAATCCTTATTTTTTGCAGTCGTAGAAAAAGTATCGTGTGCAATAAGTTTGAAACTGACTCTTTGCACACTCGTATGACTTGTAGCACTCACCTACGGCTGTGCCTACGGCTCGTGCACAAACCTCATACTCCTGTGCAAAGAGTCTTTTTCAAAACTTGTTGCTCAATATACTATTTTCTTGAGACAGATCTATTTTTGAAATACAGTTATTATTTTAGGGATGAAAGAAATTTCTTGTATATTTATTAAGAATTTAAACTGTCATAAACTTGGGTATATAAATTGCAAAATAAGTAACTTAATTTGGCATAAAAGATAAATTCTAATACCTAATATATTATTAGATTTTCTTTTGAAGGCAAACATTTGTTATGGTAATTAAAAAAATTATTATTCCGGCGACGTTAAAATTTGTTTTTAATGTGCACATTTAATTGAACATTCTTTTAAAAAACATAAAAAGTGTTTTTAGTGGTTTGTCAGAAATATGACCTATAATATGTGCAACTTGAATTATGTTTTCGCGCAGTGGAAGCGTGCTGGGCCCATAACCTGTTGTTCAATGATTAAGTATCGCTAACCAGAAACACAATGATGCTCCTCAGACTTCTTTCAATATATTTATTCAGCAACAATTTGATAAATTAGTAGTACGAAAAGCGTCTTTCGTAATTTTGTATATAAGTATATTTAAAAAAACTGTTCTCTTTCGATAAAAATAATTCCAAATTTTGACAATAAAATTATATTTTGTTTGATATTTCTAAGTAGTAACATAGTAACACTACAACAAATTTTAGATGCTGGTATTTTCTCTTGAAAGACAATAATAATAAAACAAACAGTTAACAGGTTCCTAACTAAATATACAAGGTAGCTTCAAATAAAGTAATTAAAAATCAACAAAAACACTTGGTTCCTGACTTTTTGAACCAGTGGAAATTATTTTTTGTTGTTCTAACCATGGTAATTGAGTTTTCCAACCAATGCAATAAATTTTAAACATCAATTTTTTCTTAATCAAAAATAAACATATTATAGGTAGGTAACGAAATTTTTATTTTTATTTTTATAAGGGGGAAAATGAAACCTTTTTGGCACTGCTTGCAAAGTTGTATTTTTGGTTGTGTTAGCTAAATTGTTTTTCACTTTTCATTAGGCTAAATAGTTCATTTAGTTTACGGTGTTTTTAGGTGATTTAGCACTTAGGGTCTTAATGATACTTATGACTTATTATCTAATTTTTAGGCTATAATTAATAAGTGTATTGGCAACGTAGTGTAAAATAATTTTTTTCGCATATCCTTCGGCATACTTTTTGTATTTGTAAAATAGATATGTTAGTTTTACAACTTTTTTAAAGTCCTTAGGAAGTTACCGTACTTTACATATAAAATAAATATTTTAATTTAATAAAATTTACCCTTGCTTGTCTCTCTATATTTCATGTTTGGAAAATTTGTACTCTGTTTAAACACAACTTTCTCCGATGTTTATTTAAAACAAAATTTGTACGTCAGTATTTGAATAATATGCATCATTTGACCTATTCACTTGTCTTGTAATATTAACAGTTTGACCGAATGCTAGTACTTTCGAATTTTAAATGAAACCACAAAGCATTTTCTTATTTTGATAGCGATAAATCATTTTTATATAAATGTTTATTCTAAACGGCCTTAAGAGCTGACACCTACTTAGGTCAGGCGAAAGGACAGAGAGTGGTGAGAAACAAACTCCTACCACAATTTTCGTATAGCCGATTAAAAGTATTATATTTATTTGGATTCTTCAAATTCGGATTATCGCTTTGTTTAGATTGAACTATAGAAGAAACGTTTTTCGAGTATTATATACCATTTAAAGGTAAGGAAATAATCTTATGTCCTCTGTAAGATTTTTGAAAATTGTTTTTTTACTTTTCATTAAGGCTATTACGTTCATTTGGTTTACGGGTGTTTTTAGGTGATTTAGCACACTTAGGGTCTTAATGATACTTATGAACTTATTATCTTAATTTTTTAGGCTATAATTAATAAAGTGTATTGGCCACGTAGTGTAAAAGTAATTTTTTCAGAACATATCCTTCGGCATACTTTTGTATTTTTTTTAAAAAAAGATATGTTAGTTTTACAACTTTTTTTAAAAGTCCTTTAGGAAGTTACCGTACTTTACATATAAAATAAATATTTTTTAATTTAATAAAATTTATCCCTTTCTTGTCTCTCTTATATTTCACTTTATAGTTAAAATTTGTACTCTCTGTTTAAACACGTATACTTCTCTCCGATGTTTATTTAAGAACAAAATTTGTTACGTCAGTATTTGACACAAATATGCATCATTTGACCTATTCACTTGTCTTGTATCATTAACAGTTTGACCGAAAATGACTAGTACTTTCGAATTTTAAATGAAACCACCAAAGCATTTTCTCTTATTTTGATAGGATAAATCATTTTTTATATAATAAATTTTATTCTAAACGGCCTTAAGAGTGCATTACACTACCTTAGGGGTCAGGCGAAAGGACGAGGAGACGGTGGGTGGAGACTAACAAACTCCCACTACCACAATTTTCGTATAGCCGCATTAAAAGTATTATATTTTATTTGGATTCTTCCAAATTCGGTGTATCGCTGTTGTTTACGATTGCAAGCCTATAGAAGATAACGTTTTTCGGTATTATATACCATTTTGGTAAAGGAAAAAAAACTATGCCTCTGCTGTAACATTTTTTTAAACAAACTAAATAATGCATATAGTAGATATGCTAACCGACTTCTAACATAATAAGGGTAGTTTTTCCCATGTATTTCTTATGGGAGAAATTTAAGCCCCTAAAACACATTTTTATGGCCATCTTCAACCCCTACTCAAAATAGAGGATGATTTTAAATAGGGGTAGTTTAGGAATCTTAGGCTAACTATATTTTAAGGTATTACGTCACACATGGGGCCCCACACCACCCAGACCTGGGGCCCTAAGCGTGGGGCACTACACCATCTATGTAATTAGGAATCTTAACCTAACTATATTTATGTCACCTGTCAAATCCACGTTGTGACGTCATCATGGTCATTGGGTCATTTTGGAAATAATTAAATATGTCACCAGCTCATCGGAGTTAAATTGGAAATAATTAAATAAAAACCTAGCAGGATTCGAACCACCGTCCTATTGCTTCAAAGTCCAGCGCGTTACCATTGCACCACGGGAGAATATTAGATATTGTTGTGAAATAGATGTATAGTAGAAGTGACGTAAATAATTAAATAAATAAATAAATAATAATAACCTAGCAGGATTTGAACCACCTAGTGCCCGTCGTCCTATTGCTTCTGGTTCCAGCGCCTAACCCATTCGGCCACGAAGGTATATTAAATAGTATCGGTTAAAATGTGTGCAGTAGAAGACATAATTAATAATCTTGGGCTAGCCATATTTTAAGGTATTACGCATGCGTGTCACCTGTCATCTGTCAAATGTCACTTGTCAAACGTCAAATGTCTAGCCTAACATGTGGGGACCCCCTACGCTTAAGCACCAGGCCTGGGGCGTAGGCGTGGGGTGAAGAGTCTTATTATTATATTAATCTTACAATTTTTGAATAGTAAATAATAAAACACATTGTATATATTAAATTAATTTATTTAAACCACATATACAGGGTGAATCAAAAATAGGCTACATTTAATTTGCTACTAACATTACATAAAATTACAATACTACGTTCTACTAACTATACTTAACCTAAAATTACAAAGATGTTTTATATACCAAATCTATGAAATAGGATATTTAATTACAAACTCAACAGATATTTTAGTATGTGATTTAAGTTTATCTCCTAAAAACGTAATTTTATCATCAAATTTTAACTCTTGCTGCAGTAAATCGCTTGGTACTTTATATTCTTTTTTGTTAATAAAAGTTTTTAGAGGTGAGTCAATGTTAACATATTCAATTATTCCAATCTTAATAGGAAACATATAATAGTCAAATTTTAAACCATTTATAAAAAGATACCTTGATGAACCCTTTTCGCAAGTCAACATTATATTCATGTAACCATACAAAGTCTTTTCAGGAATATCTTTCAAACCATTTTCTCTTTTAAGCTTTTTTGCTAGATGATAGGGATGTGTTAAATTACGTCCGAATTTGTCGAGAGTCATCGTGCTAATGATACTGCGTCACTATGTCTAATCAGTTTATTCAATGATATCAGCTTCTCTTAACTCTTCAAGAATACTTATAATCTCGTTTTCATGAGAGTTATTACCAGCTACCTTACTTGCCATTAACAATTTTAATCTATCCACAAGCTCATTTGGATCATCCCAGTAAACGTAGTCAATTTTATTATTGTAAAATGTTTTGTAATCAGGTAAGAAACCAGACTGACTATCGATTGGTAAGCCATAACCCTGAGGCTGTTGTGCACGTGTAATTCGTAATTGCTTATCACGTTCTCTCTGCTTTCTTGCATTTTCCTCTTTTATACGTTCAAGTAATGGTTTAATTGTTAGCATATATTTGACACCTCTATTTCCAGCAGGTTGTTCCTTTTCATCGAAATTTCTCTTGTTTGCATTTGTTAGCAAAATAATTTTTGTGAATGCTCGCTCATCCAGTGCGGTCAATTTGTTTTTTAATGGATTGGTCTTAAATAAAAGTTCATATAGTCCGGGAGTTCCAGTAAATTTTTCTCCTTTAATATAAATATCCGGTCCGTTAAATTCAAGCCGAGAATCGCCAAAAGTTAGATGATCGGTGGCTAAATCATGTTTTAAATATGTGCGATCGTACTCGTTTTCCGTATCAGTTATAAATCCTTTCACATATTCTCTCGGTAGCGGATCATACTGATCTAGATATTCCCTAAAGGATTCTTCCGTAATACTATCCATTTGAACAGGGTTATATTGAGGATCGACTCTGAACTCGTCGTCAAAGTAACTTTCTTCAGGGTTATGTTCATACATAGTTCTGTTTAAATCAGCTTCCTCACCATCGTTCATATCCTGAGCCATTGGTGAACTATCTTCTCGTGTCTCGACATTAATTGAATTATCGTTATATTCTTCCTCTTCTTGAGCAGCTAGCTCGTCATGTTTTTGAACAGGGTCAGTAAAATTAAGTGGAAATCGTGGTTTTTTTATTACTGTCGAAGAAAATTGTTCACTTTGTCGTCTTTTTACAGACTTGGGTGTAAATGGTGTAGATTGTTTACCATACTGCATCGACTCGGAT
This sequence comes from Listronotus oregonensis, assembly GCA_019359885.1. Lineage (NCBI taxonomy): Eukaryota > Metazoa > Arthropoda > Insecta > Coleoptera > Curculionidae > Listronotus > Listronotus oregonensis. The sequence goes on along the minus strand of JAHBCN010003369.1, from coordinate 54,905 downwards.
ATTAGTTTTGCCAAAGGTCTATACGTATTCTCCAATGTAACAGCATTTTCATAACGGCCAGCTTTAAGAGAATCATATAGTCTTTTTACATTGCGCGAATGTTCGTCAAGAAGTTGAAGAATGTTTGGATCTGCTTGCAAACTCCGCTTCTTTTCTGGTCGCTGATCACTGGAGTTCTGATATTCTTCAAATTGCACCTCGGCTTGCTCACCCAATTCCCTCTTTAAATCCAAATATTTTTTACGAATACTATTGGAAGCTTCAATTATTCTACGTTTAACATCCTTATCAAGCTTGTTTAAATCCATGGCTACAGAACCCTTCTTTTAAATTATTAAGGTATAAGTGTTAATAATTTCTTCCCAGCAACAGTCCCTTTCTTCCAACAACAGTCCCTCTCCCCCAAATAACAGCACTGTTTTTTAAATAACAGCCCTGTATTTTCAAATAACAGCCCTGTATTTTAAATAACAGCACTGTTTTTCCAAATAACAGCCCTGTATTTTAAATAACAGCCCTGTATTTTCAAATAACAGCCCTGTATTTTAAATAACAGCCCTGTATTTTCAAATAACAGCCCTGTATTTTCAAATAACAGCCCTGTATTTTAAATAACAGCCCTGTATTTTCAAATAACAGCCCTGTATTTTAAATAACAGCCTTTTTTCAAATAACAACACCTGTATTTTAAATAACGCCTGTATTTCCAAATAACAGCCCTGTATTTTTAAATAAGATCCCTGTTTTTCAAATACTATATTTTTATTAGCCAAGGATTCCCTTTTTCTTCAAGTAGCCTCCTAGATGCATGTTATCGTAATGACTGGTTGATGTACAATGACTACAGAGTATAGAAAGCTGATTAAATTTTAATATATATATATATATATATTAATAATCTTATAACATATATATTACTAAAGAGTTTGTACTGTGCGACATGCAGAAGTTTAAAAAAAATCAAACAAGAAAACCACTGTCGAAGAGGCAAAGGATTTTTTATGACTGCTTTTCATAAAGCGAGGGATGCACTGTATGCTGAAAAACCAGAGGACCTCACAGCAGCTGCTGAAGTAGCTTTAAAAGCATTTACTGGTGTGGAAAAAGTTCATCCTACAGGCATTGTGCCTCTCCCCAAAATCGGAGGTTTTCTACCATTTTTAGTACCACTTTTTGCCGGTTTAAGCGCAATTGGCGCTCTTAGCGGAGGAACTGCGGGGATAATAAATGCAGTGAACAATGCTAGGAATGCTGCAGCCAAGTTGAAGGAGTCTCAGCGACATAACGAAACAATGGAATCCATAGCTCTTGGGAAAACTGGAAACGGTTTATATTTAGGGCCTTACAAGGGTGGTCTAGGTCTATATTTGAAGCCTTATAAATACATATAAATACAGAATATATCTTTAGTCTTAACTGAGCCATCATGCATACCTTTAGTTTGAGTGGTAACAGTTCAATTTTAAAAGCTAATTACACTCCCCCTCTTGATCTGAGGGATGAAACTAGCCAGTATGAACTTGGTCTGATTAGTTTAGAAACTTTTAATGCTATTCCCAATATTGATAAAACCAATAATAAATTTTATGTTGGTGATATTACTTTGGAAATCCCCACTGGATCGTACGAAATAACTGCAATAAATGATTATCTACAGCAAGCAATTCGTGACAAAAATGAAAGCAACAAGAAATTTAATTGTACCCTAAGTCTAAAGGGCAATGTAAATACGCTCAAGTGTGAGCTTGAATGTTCTCATACAGTTGACTTTACTAAGAAAAATTCTATTGGAAAGTTGTTAGGATTTCATAATATTTTGCTACAGCCCAATATTAAACATGTATCTCAAACCCCTGTAAATATTTTAAAAATCAATGTGATTAAAATCGAGTGTAATATTGTTACAGGGGCTTATCACAATAATAAGCTTGTTCATACAATACATGAATTTTCACCATCAGTACCGGCTGGTTTTAAAATAATAGAAATTCCTCGAAATGTGATTTATATGCCGGTATCTACAAGAGTTATAGACAACATTGTATTGAAACTGATCGATCAAGACGGGGAATTGGTTGACTTTAGAGGAGAAATTATTACTGTAAGAATGCATTTAAGAAAATCTATATAGGCAAACGTTTTGTGTCGGGTTTATCAGTATATTACAAACCGCTGTACAGAGCAGACGTAGTATGGTTATTAAATATAACTCCAAGAAAATTGCTGATTTTGAACAATTGTTAAAAACTAAAAAGAGCCTAACAGCAGAAAATAAAAAGTTTCTTGAATCTCTAGGCCTAATTGTAAAGAATTCTCAAAATGAGTATTTTAAATGTGACGGACCCTCTAAACTTTGATAACTCTATTACAAAATTTGAGAGACATAGTCATTTGCCGTACACTAACTCTTTTAAAAATAATGACGAAATTCGAATACCGGTACAGCAAACCGATATATACACTCTACCTTGGGCAAGCCATATTTATCTAGAAGGAAGACTTTTAAAAGGAGTTGATGGATCAGTTTCAAACACAGCGAAACTTGTAAACAACTTTTTCGGTCACCTCTTTGAAGAAATTCGTCTTGAAATTGGTGGAAAGGTTATTGACTCGATTAGATATCCTGGAATAGCAGCAACCATGAAAGGATATATTTCTTACAATGCTAACGAATTAAATAAATATAAAAATGCTGGTTGGAGTATTGATGATGAATTTACTTGCGATAACGTTGACCCGACCACTGGAAGTTTTAATGTTTGTGTGCCGCTAAGGACCCTACTAGGATTTGCTGAAGACTTTCAAAAAATACTCATAAATGTTAAGCACGAATTGGTGTTAGTAAGAAGCCCTTCTGACATTAATGCTATTATTAATACGGCTGATGCAGAAAATGTAGTAGTTACTATTGATAAGATTGTTTGGAGGCTACCACATATTACAGTATCTGATGTTGAACGGATAGAGCTTTTAAAACTTATTGAAAATGGAACCGAATTGGATATCGGTTTTAGAAGCTGGGAACTCACAGAACATCCATCAGTTCCAACTGGAAAACAACTTACCTGGAATATAAAGACTTCGGTGCAGGTGGAAAGACCCAGATGGATAATTTTAGGTTTTCAAACAGCCCGAAAGGATAAATTCAACAAAAACAGTAGCTTATTTGATCATTGTAATGTATCAAATGTAAAGCTTTATTTAAATTCGGAATTTTATCCGTATGATAATTTAAATTTGGAGATTTCAAGAGGACTAATAGCTACTCTTTATGAAATGTATTCCGAATTTCAAGAGAGCTACTACGAGAAAGAAAACTCCCAAAAACTTTAAAAAGTATGCGCCTCTAATTGTAATTGATTGTTCAAGACAGAATGAAATATTAAATTCTGGTATTATTGATGTAAGACTAGAGATTGAAACAAAAGAAAACTTTCCCGCAAACACCAGTGCCTACTGTTTAATTATTCATGATAAACTTGTTAGATATTCACCATTAATAGGATCTGTAAGAAAGATTTAATAAATATATTTTTCCTTACATAGAGATAATTGTAATTTTAGGTTAAGTATAGTTAGTAGAACGTAGTATTGTAATTTTATGTAATGTTAGTAGCAAATTAAATGTAGCCTATTTTTGATTCACCCTGTATATGTGGTTTAAATAAATTAATTTAATATAATATATACAATGTGTTTTATTATTTACTATTCAAAAATTGTAAGATTAATATAATAATAAGACTCTTCACCCCACGCCTACGCCCCAGGCCTGGTGCTTAAGCGTAGGGGGTCCCCACATGTTAGACATTTGACGTTTGACAAGTGACATTTGACAGATGACAGGTGACACGCATGCGTAATACCTTAAAATATGGCTAGCCCAAGATTATTAATTATGTCTTCTACTGCACACATTTTAACCGATACTATTTAATATACCTTCGTGGCCGAATGGGTTAGGCGCTGGAACCAGAAGCAATAGGACGACGGGCACTAGGTGGTTCAAATCCTGCTAGGTTATTATTATTATTTATTTATTTAATTATTTACGTCACTTCTACTATACATCTATTTCACAACAATATCTAATATTCTCCCGTGGTGCAATGGTAACGCGCTGGACTTTGAAGCAATAGGACGGTGGTTCGAATCCTGCTAGGTTTTATTTAATTATTTCAATTTAACTCCGATGAGCTGGTGACTATTTAATTATTTCCAAAATGACCCAATGACCATGATGACGTCACAACGTGGATTTGACAGGTGACATAAATATAGTTAGGTTAAGATTCCTAATTACATAGATGGTGTAGTGCCCCACGCTTAGGGCCCCAGGTCTGGGTGGTGTGGGGCCCCATGTGTGACGTAATACCTTAAAATATAGTTAGCCTAAGATTCCTAAACTACCCCTATTTAAAATCATCCTTTATTTTGAGTAGGGGTTGAAGATGGCCATAAAAATGTGTTTTAGGGGCTTAAATTTCTCCCATAAGAAATACATGGGAAAAACTACCCTTATTATGTTAGAAGTCGGTTAGCATATCTACTGCATATTTAGGTTAAATACTGACAAACAATATATATTTGCTTGTATCTTGAAAAATAAAAAAAAGTTATAAGGGAACCCATCTCGATAAAACACCCGGCCTAGTTTCGGTAAAATGTCATACTATATTAACAAGTTTATATAAGAAAACAACTGTTTGTAGATTTTAAAATACCAAATAGGCTACTCATCCAAACAAAAACAACCAGTGTTTTTAGAAAGTTCTGTTAGTTATTACCTAACTAAAAATATTAATAAATATAAAGGATTCTTTTTTTCAAATCTTCCACAGTGGTAAGTCTGTTTATGTATATCTTACCTTTCAGGTACCTTCATAAAAAAAATACAATGAATTTAGATCTGGTGACCTAGCAGGCCATTCTATAGGACCTCACTTTCCTATTCACTGTTTATGTAATATTTCATTCAAAAACGCACGAATTGGAGCTGCATAGTGAGGAAACGCCTTGCTAAAAAAGTTGTCTATTTGGTAGATTGTGGATTCAAAAATAAGATTAATAACGGAAGAATTAGATCTTACTAAAGAAGCTCAAGGTATATCTGGTCAGTTAATGTTCCTTTAAAATAAGAACCAGGGACTCTGTCTTTTGTTAGACCACACTTTTAATGTAGATTGGTTGTGGCCCAGTACCTGTAATTTTGCCTACTTACTGTACCGTTAGGGATAAATGTATCTTCGTTTAAAAAGATAATTTTTGTCACAATTTTCGTTACAAAAATTTTGCACGATTTTAAAAAATTTATTACGCCTATCAAAATCATTTTCAGAAAGTTTTAAAGTGGAATAACTCTGCTATGCTACTAATAAACACATAAACATATCCTGCAACTGATAAGACAGATCAGTAAAAAACTTCTTTTAAATATAAATAAAATTTGGTATAAAACGTTTACATATAAAGAAATTAAAATACCTACTTTTAGCTCAGCATTGATTTTATGTGTTAGGTCAAACTATAGAATTAAACTCAACAATATTTTATTACTAAAGCTATCTATTCTACCCACCTATTTACAATTCTTTTGTCTCTAATTATTATTCGTTCCGCGCAAACAAATCCTTAAAAAAAGCCGTGCGAAGCAAAATTAAAAACAATTCATTATAAAAATAATAAAAAAGGTCCAATTTTGACGAAAAGCAGGTTCACGGCTCGTTGAAGCTCATTCCATGCAATTTAATAGGAGCGGAGGGACAAGACAAAGACTATTACGAGGGGCATTAAGCGACGTAATTACATCGTATTGAATAGTGAACTAAACATCCCGTGCTACTCTTTGTTCTTCAATGAAAGGCTAAAGTGTCTTATACATACAGTATATATGTAATGAGTATTACATTACAGTTGCTAGTGGCAGCCACTACTAAATCTGTAATTCTACATGATAATGAAAAATAAGATTCGCAAATTAAACAGATTCAATGCAGCAAGTGGAAATATAATATATGAGTGATATTGATTTTTCTAGATAAAACGTTATTAGTTATATACATTTTATTGGTTTTAGGTTATTTACATCACATAGCCAATTAGCTGCCCAATAACGTTACGTAACCACCCATGACTATACTGTGGCGCTTAACATATTTTGTGTTTGTTTTTTAAGAGCTGAACTAGTGTTTTGTTATTACTAGGTAATAACAAACCACTGCTTGCTTAAGTCAGTTATTAACTAACGAGTGTAAAACGTGCAATTCTTAATATACAATATTTTTATGTTTTAAAAAGATTAATTTATTGAGCAAAGTTTCATTTTTTCTCCGCCGGGGCTTTACTTTTTACTTTCCTGCCAGCAAAGGAAAATGTGTTATCATAGTAATATAAATACAAACAAAAAACGAAACAAGCGTAACAACTCAATATTTATTAACCTAAAAACAAAACTAAAATATTAATTTATTACTTAATTGAATACTTAATGTTCTTACTTAATATTTGTTTATCAATATAAAATAAAACGCTATTTTAAAAATAATTATTATTGTGTTCACTGACAGCTTTATGTTACATGACTATAGCAACTATTCACCGACACTGGTCTAAGCCGCCTTGCGACTTGCGAACCCACTTATCTTTAATAATTAATATTATCAAAAAGAGATGTTTATACATTAATCTGTTGATGTTTGAAAAAAAACAGCATATTTTATTTGGAGGAAAAGTTACTTTTCATGCCTTGATCTCTACCAGCCTCACTCCGTTCGGCTGTTAATCACGAGCGCGCTATGAAAAGTATCAGTTTTTCTCCATATAAAATATTACTATTTTTAAGTTTTGACTTTCCATGAATGTGTGTAAACATGAAAAAATTACATGGACAAAGTATAATCCTATAAATAAAGGGCCGTTGAAAGTGGATTATTGCTATGAAAAAACTTTAATATCAAATCCCACTTTAAATCGGCAATTTTTTTTAATTTTCCATAAAATTTTTACAAGTCAGCCCCAGATTTAACAAATTTAAAAGATACATACAATGTAGGTTTATTGAAGTACATATTATCCATTTATATGAAAACTTTTCCATGTTCGTTTATACCATAATTTAGGATGATCAGATAAAATGATATATATATATATATATATATACATATATATATATATATATATATATATATATATATATATATATATATATATATATATATATATATATATATATATATATATATATATATAAGTTTCTTGTTTCTTGGGTATAGGTTTTTTGTTATTTGTTATTTAAGGAAACACATTACTTTGACGTTTCGCCCATTATATTGGGCTTTTTCAAAAAAACATTTATTTTTGGTTATCAACCTAAAAATAGAACAAAGTTAACCATAGATTTTACATATACATAAAAAGAAAAACAAACAACAAAAACATACACGACTTACAATGGCACTACGATGATTTAATATACATTTAAAAACATTGTTTTAATAATTTTTAATTTTTAAAAATACGCACCTCGAAGAAACATCTTGGTAATCGGACTATTTAAAATGTATTGGTACAAATAACTTAGAATATGTTAAAAAATGCTTATATTTTATTTTTTGTTATTAGGAATTTTAGATTTATAAGAAAAGTAATGTTGATTTTATTTGTTATTTTTTTTTATTTAGATTTAATTTATAAAAGTAATTTACAATACCCAAACCTATAAAAAACTACGAAGTGATCCAACTAACTCTTATCAAATTAAAAATAACAGTCTTGTAAAGAAAATCTTGTCCAAAAATCTTATTTCGGAATCCGAGGCAAAAAAACTCATGATACACAATTCAGTCGCACCCAAAATATACGGGCTGCCTAAACTACATAAGAACGGTGTTCCGTTGAGACCGATTATCATGTATTCAATCTCCATTTTACAATTTATCCAAGTATTTAAGCGATTGCCTCTCAAAAATTACATGTAAAAACGATTATTATATTAAAGATTCATTTAGTTTTAAGGAATTCATTGATTCTGTTAAAATTCCTACAGACCATAAACTAGTGTCACTTGATGTCGTTTTCTTTATACCAATATACCTAATGATCTTTTATATCAAATAATGGGAAAAATGGAACTTGCTTAAGACATACTTCATTAATGAAAATACCTTTATCGAAGCAATAAATTTAACACTTACTAACAATTATTTCCAACATGAAGACAAATTTTATCAACAATTAGACGGTTGCGCGATGGGTTCACCGATATCTTCAACTGTTGCCCAACTTGTTATGGAATACTTAGAAGAAAAAATACTAAATAATATCAGCATTCCAATAATCTTCTTTAAAAGATATGTTGACGACTGCTTAACAGCATCACCATCAAGTCAAGTAGATGAGCTAGTGAATTTATTCAATAATTTTCACCCTAAAATACAATTTACGTCTGAAATCGAAATTAATAATGAAATAAATTTTTCTTGACTTAACCTTAATAAGAAGTGAAAATAGCGAATGCCTTAAAACTAAATGGTACACAAAAATACTTGGTAGGACGTTATTTAAATTATAACTCAAATCACCCAATTTCACAAAAAAATAGTGAATAATTGGTTTAACTGATAGGGCATTAAAATTAACTTCACCAGAACTACGTCCACAAATTTTAAAAAAAGTTAGAAACACTTTTAAAGAAAATAATTTTCCCATAAAACAAATAAACAAAATTATCAAACAACGCACTTTTAAATTTTACAACAATAAAAATAATACTAAAAATATCACAGTTACTGACAGGGTAAAAAAATATGTTGCCATGCCATACTCCCAGGAATTGTCCGAAAAAATAAAATATATTCTGGCAAAACATGACATAGTTGTATGCCACAAGGCCCAAAACCTTTTATCATCACTATTTACACCCTTAAAGAGCCAAGTCCCTAAGAAAAAAAAGTCAAACCTGGTTTACTCAATTCCATGTTTAAATTACCCAAAAAAATATATTGGTAAAACAACACAATATCTTGATAACAGACTTAATGGGCACAAATATACGAAAAACGCTTCTACAGCTCTACACAAACATGAAGCAAATTTGAAACATGAATTCGATTTTAAAAACACTGCAATTCTTACCCAAGAAAATCATCACCAGAAACTTTTAATTAAGGAAATGATTCATATAAAAGAACCACAAGCTCTCAATGACAAACAAGATATCAGCAACCTCAGCCACATATATCATAATCTAATATGTTAACCAGTGGCGGCTCGTGGTAGTATTTATGGGGTGCACTAGTCGTAAAACACAAAAAAAACAAAACAACTGGAGGCCAACACAACGTTTTGTTGTGAACACTGCGCCTATATGCACTATCTAACTGCTGCCTTAAATCCTTTCCCCAGAAGCTGTAACTCCAACTGAGCGATAATATAAGCCTGAGTATTCTCATGTTTTGGCAGGCAGGCTCTGCGCGTTTCCGCGACTGAACAACAAGCACAAAAAACAAAACAATCGGTTAGTTGTATCACATCCACAAATCCAATCATTCTTTTCATAAATTTTCATTTTGAATTTTCTATTAAACTCCCTAGACTTACATTTGGTGGTCTGTGTGAGGGGAAATTTCAGGTCTAGTCTTTCAGCACATTTAAATTCAATTTTTTGTTCTAAACTCAAAGAGTTAAAATTGTTTTGCAAATATTTCACCGTAAAACGGACCATTTTTAGTGAAAGAACTGAAACGCACCCTAAATTGTCGCAGTAACAGCACCAAATGGTTATATGGAGCACATAAAAAGTGTGCGCCTCTTCCTATTAATAATCGCATTGCCCCCCTCCGCCCGCTGGCATAATCTTCCATAGAAATTGCATAAACCACGCCTACATAAGCGCACGTGCGATCGGTCGATTGGCGTCGAACGTCGAACGGCCGTAATCGGATCCTTTCGGCTCAGTCGTTAGGGAGCTAATACACTATGTTTTGTATTAGCGTAGAATAAATTAGGGAGTTCCGGATAATGCACGATGAAAAAAAAAATTATTTTAATTTTTTTTGGGGGTGCACGTGCTCCTGTGCTCCTATGGAGGAACCGCCACTGATGTTAACCATCCTAACCCCTAATTTTTAAACCAACCTGTATATAAATTTTGTAAATTACTTTTATAAATTAAATCTAAATAAAAAAAAAATAACAAATAAAATCAACATTACTTTTCTTATAAAATTTCTAATAACAAAAAATAAAATATAAGCATTTTTTAACATATTCTAAGTTATTTGTACCAATACATTTTAAATAGTCCGATTACCAAGATGTTTCTTCGAGGTGCGTATTTTTAAAAATTAAAAATTATTAAAACAATGTTTTTAAATGTATATTAAATCATCGTAGTGCCATTGTAAGTCGTGTATGTTTTTGTTGTTTGTTTTTCTTTTATGTATATTAAAATCTATGGTTAACTTTGTTCTATTTTTAGGTTGATAACCAAAAATAAATGTTTTTTTGAAAAAGCCCAATATAATGGGCGAAACGTCAAAGTAATGTGTTTCCTTAAATAACAAATAACAAAAAACCTATCCAAGAAACAAGAAACTTATTATAAACAAATGGTTTAAGAATATTGATATATATATATATATATATATATATATATATATATATATATATATATATATATATATATTTATATATATATATATATATATATATATATATATATATATATATATATATATATATATATATATATATATATATATATATATATATATATATATATATATATATATATATATATATATATATATATATATATATTATTATAATATATATATATATATATATATATATATATATATATATATATATATATATATATATATATATATATATATATATATATATATATATAATATACAGGTGACTTTTCGACTAGTTATCCAAGTCTTTTTCTAAAACCATTATTCTAAAAATTACAAATTTTGCTCTGAATTTGATACATACGATATACAACTTAATGTGTGTGACAATCTGACTTTTGTATTTTTAAACTATCAAATTTAAAGCAAAATTTGTAATTTTTAGAATAATGGTTTTAGAAAAAGACTTGATAACCAGTCGAAAAGTCTCCTGTATAATTTTTAAATTAAAAACATGACATAATTTTTTGTCTCTTTTACTTTTTGCCAAACGAACCAAAAAACCAAGAAAAATTCCAAAAAACTATATATATATATATATATATATATATATATATATATATATATATATATATATATATATTATATAAAGTGATTTAATTGCAAACATTTACTTTCAAACGCCCAAACCATGAATTTCTAAGTAAACATGGCCGCCCCGTTTGAAAGTAATACTTGACAATTTAATGGTAAAAAGGTGTAAAATAAACATAAAAAAAGGTAATCTGTGTCACTTAGGTGTAAAAATGGAGAGTTGTGTACAAAAAGGAGGGAGAATATAGAGTAAATGAGAATAGTTTAAATTTGAAGTTTGATGATGGATATCTCGAAAACAAAACGTTTGGAGGTCCTTTATAAGTTTAAACAAAAATAAAAAATATATGCTAAAGAAAATTTACTTATATTTAATATTGGTAAACAGTAAAAATTTGTTCCCAACTGAAATAAAAAATTATTCTTAAAAAATATTTAGTAAACATGGGTGACCCAATATGATACAAGAAAATATTTTTAATATATTTAAGTAACAGATGCATAAAATGTAGTGAACCAAAATACAAATAAAGTGTATTTTCCTTGCTTTTGTATTTGCAAACTCATTAATTGTTAGGCCACTTAATCAACCTTGGCCTGTAGAAGACCTAAAGTAGTCTTTTAAAAGTTTTATCTTACTGAAAGATCTTTTAACACTAGCGGTTGTTACAGGCAACGTAAAAAATAAAAGAAACATACGGTTAACTTCACTTAAGTCACTTTCAAGTATGCCATACTTACTTACATACTTCTTTAAGGTCTGTTTTATAAATATGTATTAAATTAATGTATTAAAACACTAGCCTACATAAATCAAAAATCTATAAATGGCCGTGCATTTATTTCTAATGCACGTTTTGTCAGAAATACATATTGTTTTTAAAATTGAATAAACTATTAATTTTTTTTATGCTCCCTAATCTGTTACAAATTTGTCCCAACACACGGTCAGAAATTAAATTAAAAATATTGGTTCGTATACACGAAATGTAGTACATGCTAATGCTCATCGAAACAGTATTTACTAAGAAGCATTTTCTCTTATATTTACTAAAGTACCTACTCTACTTTAAAAGAATATACTACAGCGCATAGCTAAAGGGGAGTACTTATTATAAAATTGAAGTATCTACTACCTGCTCTGGTTCTATCTAAACAGAATTAGAATTAATGTATGGATCCTGCAGATGCTTTGCGATGTTATGAAGAACAAAAGCACTAACAATTTACATCGAAATTATTTTAGTTTTTAATCGAATAGCATTAGAAAACGTCGTTTCAACTGGTCGAAGCAACGTCTATCACAACATGTTGCAAAAATTATAAGGCAGTCAACTGCAGTTATTGAGTTCTTAAATGGTATAAGCAGCCACGGTGCAATTCCACACCCTTTATCGCCTAGCAGAGCTGCTTCTTGCATATTATTATATATAATTCCATACACTGCCGAGTTTAGCCAGAATCGGCTATCGTGCAAGAAACCCGGCCAAAATGCGTAAACACTAGTAAACCTTTCATTAGCGTTACCAGTAGCTTAAACGTTGATTGAACATGTCTCTTTTCGGTTTATATTTTTATCAACGTGAATGGATGGTTTTGTTTTTCGTATGTGGGTACAGCCAATGGCATCTATTACCCAAGGCATTTGTTTTATATTTACCCATTGATTTGTACCATGACCAATCATCTATGTGTATTTGGAAATTTAATCCAGTTATTTCTCTTCAAATAAATCGCCTTGGATACTGGTACCAAGTATCTGGATACAGTACACTCATGTATGGCAATATCAGCAGCAACTCCATGCTGAAATCCAGGATCCCCTTTAAAAATGGCAGATTTATATTTTACCATTGCCTCAAAACAATTACCAAGGTTTTCAAAAATATTTTCATTTTCTGAATAGCTGACATATCAAGAAGATAATGGACAAATATTAACATTTTTCTGTTGTTCCTTAAACAGCAAATTATGAAAGTAAACTGATAAAAATTTATCGGCACAATTTATAATAAATACCTGAATAATTTACGATATACATTTGTCTCTGAGTATACACCTTTTTAGGGCCCACGTTTAAAAAAGCTGCCATTTTTTAGAATTTACATTCGAAGTTTGTGCTCCCCAAAGTTCCTCAAACACAGCTTAAATTAAAGTAAATAGGTACTACGAGATGACCGTACAAAGAAGTAAAGACTACTTTTTCGCAGTAAATACTTCTTTGCCGTAGTAGACACTCTACGTGCGAAGTAGATACTTAAAGCATTAGTACGTTCTACCTTTTATGCATACCACCCATTGACTTTAAATAAAATATTCGTATTACTACTTCACTTAAAAATTCATCATTTTTTAAAACTTTTGGTTAACGTACTAAATAGATATTGATAAGTACTTAAACGGGTTTACAGCTGTCGCTTAAAAACAAAGTTTTAGCGGGGCTCCGGGGCCCCCTTTTGCTCGGGGCCCCTGGGGCCCTGGGGCACTGCCTCGGATTGCCCGGCCCCTGGTTCTGTACACCACATTTTAAAAATGGTTTGCTCTTAAATTTTAGACACCAAAAACAGATCCTACTTTGATCTATTACCTGTTTCACGAATAATGTAGTAATTGTGTACAGGTTGGGCAGTTTATTAGGATCCTATACATTTTCTTAGAAACTGCAAACTTTTGAGAAAAAAAGTTTGGACAAAAGTTTCTTGAAATAATTTGATTTTAATTAGTTTCACTTTCACATATACAGGATGTTCATTGTGTTGGCCGCCGGTGTGCCACTTCCTTATTTTAAATAGGACACCCTATATATTATTATATATTAGATAGCGACAAGTTCAACGATATATAACAGTATGGGTCTGTGTGGCGACGTTTTGGATTTATTGAAGTTTTTCTTTAATTTTTGACCTATTTTTAAATTAATACAAAAACAATTTTTTCACGTAAAGAGAATTACAAAAGCCTATTTTATCTATATCCCCCGGCAATTTTTTAGATTTTAAAAATGTTACAGTGTTGCCATGTTTTGTCTATCGTAAAATTTCTTGAGTTTTTTAAATGCAACCTCCTGTATATAATACCAAATCTATATAAAGAATTAAAAGATCTTTTCAACGATGTATAATAACATGGGTCTGCGAGTCACTGTTTCGAACTTATGGATGATTGTCTTCAGGAAAAATCATATATTTTTTTTCCGACCACAATACACCATGTATACTTTAAATTATAAATTAATATAGGATATTTGGTTAACTTATCTTAAACCAAATTTATTGTATTGATTCATAATATTAAGTATACAGGATGTAGTGTCGTTGGGAAAAGAAAGCTATGATTTTTCCTAAAGACAATCATCCATAAGTTCGAAACAGTGACTAGCAGACCCATATTGTTATACATCGTTAAAAAGGTCTTTTAATTCTTTATATAGATTTGGCATTATATACAAGGGGTTTCATTTAAAAAACTCAAGAAATTTTACGATAGACAAAACATGGCAACACTGTAACATTTTAAAAATCTAAAAAAAATTGCCAGCTTATATACTTTCGTTATTCTCTTTACGTAACAAATTTAAAAAAAAGGAATATTTGCCGTTTTTGTATTAATTTAAAAATAGGTCAAAAATTAAAGAAAAACTTTAATAAATTCGAAACGTCGTGACACAGACCCACAGAGCTATATATCGTTAAACTTGTCTTTGGAGGCACTATCTAAATATGTAATAATATATAGGGTGTCCATTTAAAATAAGAAAGTGAACACCGGTCGTCAACACAATGAACACCCTGTATATGTGAAAGTGGAATTAATTAAAAGCATAAATTATTCCAAGAAACCATTGCCCAAATTTTTATTTTCAAAGTCTGCAGTTTCTGAGAAAATGTATAGGACCCTAATAAAATGCCCACCCTCTACATCTGGTTTCTTATTAAAAGAAAAAAAATGTAGTTAACTTTATTCAAAAGTATTTGGTAGAAATTTAAAAAAAAACAACTCTTGTAAAGAGCATTTGTCGTAGTACATATTTTAAATATCGCAAGAACGCAAACTCAAAAAATATAAAATAAAAAGTTTGAAATATTGTCCTAGTTTCATTCTTATTATAACGTGCATTAATAATATAGTTGGTAAAACATTTCCATTAAAAATGATATCCATCATGCACTCCTAATTTATTGTGCTGGGTTACGTCCTATATTACAATGCACGAAGCTAAATACAAAATTATCTTTTAACTTTTATTAAAATAGTAAAAACTGTAATTAAGTTTTCTATGCAAATTTTAGTTCAACTTTAAAAGGGAACTTAGGAGAAATGCGAAATTCATCTCACAAATTACAATATTCATCTAGTTAATAAAACGCTACTGCATTAGAAAAATTTGGTGCCAAAAAGCTTTCTTAACATTTGTAGTAAAATTTTCTTATATTTTTAATTGGATCATAATTTATTCATTTTAAAACTTTTTCTCAACTCGTATTTTTCAAAAACTAATGGTACGAAAAACTAGTGCGGAGATTCGTAACACTGTATTTTAATAAAGATAATAACACAACACAAGATATTTTTAGGTTCACTAAAATTAATTTTAAGAGATATTTAGGGTTTAACGCTAGTTTGGAATGAATATTTTTTAGAAAAAAGAACCATAAAACATAATTATATGAAACATTTTAAGCAAATATACATATAGTAGTATACTTCGTCCTATCAAAAAAGAAATTAATTCTTTGCAATTTAAGGTTATTTTAAAAATATTTGGCAAGTGGATAGGAAAAGTGACATAAGTCAAAAATATGAGAATTAAGTTAATGTAAATTAAATAATAATTAAAATTTTTCTTTAAAACATTTTGGCAATTTTGAAAGTTTTTAAATTAAAAAAGTTCCCAGAATTGCTAAAATGATTTAAAAGGAAAAATTAACATTATTTTACTGAAAGGTAAATCTTCATTAACTAATTTTTCGTATTTTATGACTTATCGTAATTTTTATTGCATAAAACAATTAATTTTATTATTTTAAAAACCGTCTTATTCCCATACCTTAAGTGTACAACTATGCATGTTGTAATATATTACTTCCTGTGTTGCCTTCGATAAGTAAACACATGCATTGCAAGCTACAAAGAATTTTCGGGTAACGGCTGCTAAAAGCGCGAAACAAGCGTAAAATTACTCTAAGGAATCAAAATAAATTTATCTTGCCATTTACTAGTATTGAGAAAGTGTATTTTAAAATTTTAGGGTGATTTCCAAACCGTGTGTACAATCTCATGAAAACAAAAAAAGGATCCTAACAGAAATCTGTTTTACCTCGATGGTCTGGGTTTATTGGCTAGATGTGCATATAAAAAAAAAAGATAATAGCCGTATTCCTGGGAAGCTTTAGAGGCCGACAAAACTGAGATATCATACAAATCGAGCTTACAATTGCTGAGCAGCAAGAAGGCTAGCATAAAAATTTTAAAATAGTTATTTTCCTAACAAGTGCGGAAAGTGATACTTTTCCGCAAGCGGCTGCCGTTACAGGCAGGGTAAGCAGCCAAGAGCGGAAAAGTTACTTTCCGCAAGTGGAAGGGACAATATTTTTTTTACAAGCGAGAGGAAAAACCAACATAATTTTAAAGATTTATGATTAAAATATTATTTATTAACGAAGGAATTTATACAGTAATTATTATTATTATTAACATTTAATGTAAAAGTGCAATTGGTCGCGTATTGCAAATTTATTGCTGACGCGAGTTGCTTTTCTGTAGAAAACCTTGACGGCGGCGGCGTTGGGTTCTTGATAAGCCAATCTTTTGCAACTATGGAAGTAGTTTCTTAAACAGGGAGGGTTAAAGAAACTACTTTCATAGCTGGGATGTGTATCAATACTAAATTTCCTTGGTCTTCAATATGGTCCAGACATATTTTTGTTAGCTCCTCTCCACGACAAGCCCCGTTAATCCAAAAATCGTTGCCACTTTTATAGGTAAATAAGTATAATCTGGCGCTTCATCCATGAATTTCGATATTTCTTCTTTTAAAAAGACTTTAGCCTTTTGGGTCTAAAATTAACGCTTTGTTTTTTAAGGTATTCCGTCACTTAAAAAAACTTGCTTAAATCTATGTTCTTTCGTAACTAAATGATACATTTTAGCATCGAGTATCTAGACCATAATGTATTCTTTAAAAGACCTTACACTCTTACTTTGACACCAGCTCTCAAACATAACAAATTCTTTTTCCTACGACCACTTAGGAAAATGAACATATTCGCACTCTCTACTGCTTCGGAAACATGCATATTTCACATGCATACTGATTTTCATTTTCCTCTCTAGAGAGTAAAACATTTTCCCCTCTAGGGAGGAAAATAACTGACAACCAATTATGTCTTAAATAAGCTATAAATCGTTTTTAAACAGGATTATATCTAGTACGCCATGAGTAACGCAACAAAAACAAAACGTATTCTTAGAGCGTCAGTCGAGTGACAATTTAATTCTGATCGTTTGTTGTTGGTATTTAACGTAATTTAATATAAAAAATTCGGCTAAAATGAAGACTGATAGTGAAATTGAAAATACACCACCAGAAATTATACAAGCCGCCCAAAAAACATCACTAAATTTACTGCCTGAAACTTCGCAGGATCGTTATATACGCGCTTATAATCACTTTATGGAATGGCAAAAAAAGTATTTTCCTCTCTAAATCCTTTTTCCTCTCTAGAGGAAAATACTTTCCTCTCTAGAGAGGAAAATGTATTCCACGAGTAAATAGATTGCAACATAAAAAAAAATAAATTAAGGTCAATATTTTGTGGTCGTAGGAAAAATAGTGTACACAACTCGTTAGAAAGTGAATTTCCCACACGAGTGTAAAAGTTTCATCATCAAATCATTACTTTCCACACTTGTTGTGTAATATACTATTGCATACCTGTGACGAGATTTCATGGGCAGGAGATCTATACTTGCTATTTCTGCTGTTTCAATAATCCATGCTGGTAGGTAATCGTCGTCAGAATCCATTGAAAATGTTTCTCCGATTTGGTTGAAAAATGCGTGACAGAAAATTAATTTTTGATAGATGCATAAACAATTAGTAGGTTGCTATGGATTCTTTGATAATTTATATGGAGTTATTAAAAATATGTACTTACAATTGGTAATTTAGTATTATTTTATTTAATAAATGTTATAAAAAGACTTCAAAATAACAGCAAAATTTAGTTTCTTTAAATATATAGAACTATTATAAGCAAAATTATGCATTATTTTATAATTAGATACTAATTTATGTACTAAAAACTAAAAGATTTTACCTTTCCGCACTAGTGCGGAAAAGTGCTATTTTCCGCACGCAGATTAGTGCGGAAAAGTATAGTTTTCCGCACGTTTGTAGAAAAAATATTTATTTTCAAACATGAAAATTGCTAAAATATGGTCCATTTTAGGTAAAGCTTTATCATAGATAACCTAAGTTTAAATATCTATTTGCTAATCGCATTTGTGACAACTTTAACTTAAAACAAAGAACTGGGTTAACAAAAAATATGCGCATTTAAAACGCATGGCCAGTACGGGCCTTAAAACCTTTTATAAATCATAAAGCAATTTAAATTTATAAAATATATTTTTTAGATATTTAAATACTTAAATTTTACCATTACCTCTATAAATTATGTTAGGTACCGCCGTGAAACCGTTTCGAAACTGTTAGAATCGATTAAACGCGCAAGTGTCGACCTTGCATGGTTTTATGTCGGTACATAAACGAAGTTTAAACGCTTCTTGTATATTCAAAGAGTTCTGCCTTGCTTGGGGATCGAAATGACCGTGCGGAAACGGTTCACTTACGATTACAAGTTGGGTTGGATCAATAAAGGAATCGTGTCACCTATCGGTTGAAATGGGTTTATTTGACTGGACTTGAGTATGACCATACAATGAACGGTTATTTGCCGAATTGGAATAAACCCATAGGCAGAAGGGTTTAAAAAAATAATGTTGGTATAAATAACGTTATTTCTTTCCCCGCTTTTTTCATGTTTAGTCGCATTCGCCATTTTTTAATGTTATTAACTACAACGCTCCAGTTGTAAAACAGTATATAAATTCGTGGCTTGCCATGGCTGTGAGAACATTCAAAAGAACAAGGGGAATTTAAGGAGCTGACAAATAATCTATAATAAGTTTATTTTCGTATGAGAACAACAACCAAACAAAACAATGTGTTTCACTGTATTTCGATTAAGTATCCTTCTCAAACAAAAATAAATGTATTTTAGTAAGATCCGAATTATTATAAGCCTTTAAAGTTTTTGTTTAGGACAGAATAAACGTAGCTCTTTATTAACACGTCCTATTTAAAGTTATTTCTTGAAAGGAACATTAATAATCCTGACCTAAACAAGAAAATGAAAACTTAAGACTTGATAGGAGTATATTTATTTAACATAAGTAATGATTTAAAAACTATCTTTTTAAATAAATTCATTTGGCCCGGTTTAATAAAATTGCATTAATAACATCATAACATCATTTAAAAATAATAATTAAAGAAATCACAAAAACTGGCCTAGTATCAATTATTATAAATTCCTATATCCGTACAAACTGCAAGTGCGTTCTGCGCATGATTAGAAACCTACAGGCTTTAAAAATGATGTCTACCGCCACAGCACATTGACACATCTTTTCGCCCATATAATTTAGCTTTTGAACTGCGCAACTGATGTCCTTTTGCGGGTCTATATAAAGGTAAGTGAGTCTTCTTGGCTTTTTAACAAATAAATATATTAAAAATGGCGAATAACGATCGAAACCGCTAAGCTTGCGTGTTTAGAATTGAAACCAGTCTGCAATTTACACGAAAAAGTACAGCGGACACTCCACTTAAAAAAATGAAATGTAGGTACAACATTAGGTATTATAAATAAACAAAAAAATCTTTAAGTCTAGTGAATAAAATTTATTTACTTGGATAACATATACAGGGTCTTCCAAATTAATTAGTAACTTTGATATTAGTCAAAATATAAAGCTGTTTAAATTAGCAAACTACTATCAATTTTTACGCCCTTTTGGAATAGATAATACAAAAAATAATTGAGAATCGTGTTTTTAAGTTTCAAAGTAGGAAAGACAGATTTTTTTTGTAATGGTATACCCTGTATATTTTTTTGCCTTTAAAAATATTTTTAAAGATCTTTAAAAAAGTAGAGTAATAAGAATACTACACTTGATATGTATATCTTTAATAGTTTCGGAAATATTAGCATCGACATGAGTTTGATAGTTAGATCGCTTTTTTTTTTAAATGGGCCACCTATTATAATTAAAAAGATCTTTTAAAAAGTTTTTTAAAAATATTACATTTGATAGGTCTATCGTTAATAATTTCGGAAATATGGGCATCCAAAACTGAAAAGTAATATTAAATTTTCATTATATCTACAGCTGTAGTAAGATTATTTACTGCTATAAATATAATGGAAATTATAAATATGTTTTTAGATCTTTTTAATTGGGTATATTCAGGTTTGTTGAAAAACCTGTAAAATGATAGCATATGTGCATATATATCGTATAATAACCTCAAAGAAAAACTAAAAAACATATTTCAAGCAAAAACTGCCATTTAAAATTCAAATGCCAAGAATTGGCGCCAAAACAAGTTTTTCGGAGGTCACTGCTGTCTGACGTCACAGCGCATATAAACAGTAAAGCTTTATTCGTATTTCTAATACATTGTTACCTTTTAAGCGAGGTTTAAATATTTACGGCATCATTTACGTGACAACAGTCGAAAAAATGTAGGTTGCTGTTAATATCAAGAAACATTCACAGCTGTTTAAATGAGTAATATGTACGAATCACAAAATAAATGGTGTTTTGTGCCCCTTTGCACGAGCACATCTGTAAGGTAAGTACACCAAACAAGATTTTTGTATGTGTGCCTCGGGGGGATTATGAGCGTAAGAAACGATGGTTTACAGCAGCAAGATGTGATAAGCCAAAATCAAAAAGTGAATTTTTCTGTTGTAAAGACCACTTTAATGTAACTTAACTCAAGGTTATAATTAACAAATACTTAAATACCTACATGAATATATTTTTTCTAATTTGGTTTAAACAACAAGTATTGTAAAAAGATGTTTTATTTTATTTAACACATAAAATAAATACTTACAATGCTGCTTTTGCACCTCTAATTTCTGCTGAATTAAAACGTTCGTAATTTTCAATGTAATTCATCACCATAAACATATTCACAGTAAGAAAATTGTTTGTGGAAGCCTTGACAAATCCTTCGTTAGCCATAATAAATGAAAAACACTTTATTTAGCCACGCAAAATAAAACAAAATACTACTTATGTCAAGATTTACCGCAGTACAACTAGAAACAGACAAAATCGATAGGTAAACAATCTGTATTTATATGCGATGTGACGTCACGAGTCGTTTTGCAGTTCCTTTAAACTTCTCCGTTTTACCTCTGTTTTCAAACCTGAAAAATTTGGTACTGGCTTATTTATATGGACTTGTGAGATTATAAAATTGACGTGGACTCGTCCCCAGAAATTTAAGTGTATTTTGCTTTGTTTAAAATATATGGATAATACCCAATTGTAATTTGTCAGAAAATTTTATTTTTCATAAAAGTTGGAGCATAAAGCTAATCTATATTAATAAAAGTTAGTTTTATTAAAACTCAAATGATATAGAAGGTAATTCAAAAAAATGGAAAACTGCTTAAGAGTAAAGTAGCCTTTAAAAAAATTAGCAATATTTTAAATAGAAAAATTATCTGAAGTCATAAGTAAGGTTTAAATACCAAGTCATGGCCTTTAATTCATATTTTTATTTATTTATTTTTAAAAAATTTTGGAATACACCTATATATTACATATTTTTAGAATTCTGATGATATATTTTTTTAATAAAATAAATTCCTTTTAAATAAGTTTTTAAATTATTGCGTATTTGTAAAAATTAACTAAATTTAATTTTTTTTTAGTTATAACCGCCAACTTTAGGTCTTTTGCAATGAAATTTAATAAATGTCTAAAATTTAAAAATATTTTTTTTAACAAAGCAAATATTTTATTAATAATAATGTTAATAAAAACGTCTTATTTAACGTATAACTTTTTTTTTAGTTCTTTCACCAAAACACTTTTTAAGCTTGCAATGGCATAGCTGATAGGTTTAAGCAACAGGTATATTTGTTATTGGTAATGTGTTTTAGATAGGCAAAATCCGCAGTGCCGAGAGACTGCCAATATAAAAACATTAAATCGGCGTGACCACATAATTTCACGTGGGACATTTTGCAAAATAACGATCAGCCAATGAGCTATTAAGTAGGAAATTTATTGACTTCGTCAGCATATTCTCGGGCGTCTGAAACAAGCCCAAATTAATTGATGCTGGTAAGTTTCGAACGCAAATTTATTTGGGCACTCGTTCTCGGGAAGCCATGAATTGCAAATTCTAATTGACCCTTATATCGTATGCGCAAATTGCTGTTGTGTAATTGATTTATCGGAAAATTTTAGCAGCGCATTTTATTCTAAAAATCCCCTTTGCTGAATTTACGCTAATAAAAGCGTTTCAAAATCAATAGGTTTTCAAATATTAACAAAATATTTCACGTTTTTCTGTAAAGAGTAATTTTTATATGGCCTTCTATTCAGTAACTAAAAATTTAACTCCAAATATTATGTTCAAGGTATTAATAGGCATCTTTATTACAAATCAGTAGTTTTATAACATGAAAATAACTTATTCCAGTTTTAAAGAAATTTCTATTACATTTTGTTATCTTGTTTAAGGTCATATTTAATCAAGATTTATATTAAAACTGATGCAGTAAACGGTTGATTACATCATTTTTAATTATATTAAAAACTATCTTCTATTTATTTTATTTATCAATTTTCTTAAGGCCGCAGCCAGAGTGCAATACCAATATGCTATTTTCTACTAGAATTTATTAAATTTTAAAGTAAGAGTTCTAAAGATGTTTTCAAAAGGCTTAAAAGTATTAATAATACTCAATGTATTATCAAATTGTCTTATTATCTTTTTTTTCAGGGCTGCAATAGAATGTGAAAAAAAAATAAACAACTTTTTTACAATAAAATTTACTATATTTAAATATTTTTTTAGCGACCGTTTATTCATAAGTATTAATAAAATATACAAAATCATTCATAAATAGCCCGGCTTATTGGATGATTTAAAAAAAATAAACGATCATAGTATAGGCAAGCAAAAATTCACAAAACCAACATTAAGTCTATTTTTAATCTTGCTACTTAAATTACAACCATTAAAACATCTGTGAGATTAGTTGCCTCAAACTTGAAAAAACATTTCGAAAATGTTGAAACAAATTTATTATTTGAGTAGATAGCAATACAATTGCCGAAAAAAAATTGTTAACTTGGGCAATAATTGGCGATTAATGATCTCAACTGGTGTCTCAACCCAAATAGTCTCGATCACTTATCGCCATTATTTATACTCTTGTTCTTTAAATAGGTAATAAAACTTGATAAGTTTTATAAGTTAACATAAATCTTAAATTATTGGGACAGAAATAATAGGAATTAATTTTTAAGTTAATAAAGTTACTACGATTGACAATGGCAGAAAGTTAATGCTTTACTGCTTTAACGCTGTAGTAACGTTGTAATACTCTAAATGCTTTTAAAACGTGTCTAAACTGATTTTCTTATAAACTACAAACATAATACACTGTATTTCAAACAGTCGTGCTGAAACTAAGGTAGCTAAAGATATTTTTTCTTCAACCGTCAAAAAATGTTGACATTTTTGTACTATTTTTAGGTGCAAAGCTATCAATTCTTATACCGTACAAAAATGTGCTCGTGGCTTAGCAACACTTTTGTTCCTAGGATTAAAAGTGCTACTTTTATACCTAGGATTTAAAGCAATTGCATTTGAGCTCTTTTGAATAACTAAATATATTAATTTTGATCTGGTTGGAGAAAAAATAGTATATATCATACGGACTAAAGGTGCTTACTTTTACTCGCAATTTTGCATTCGCTCGGCTGCACTTTTAATCCTTACAATATCATACACTATTATTATGTCTAAAACTTTTACATTGCTTTATGACCGTGACAAAACTCGATATTCCTTTATGTTCTACTAATCATGTTTTTTTGTGGATATAAAACAATAACATCCCAACAAAATAAAATTTAAGGTCTTTGCCGGGGCTTCTTTTTTTAATGAGCAGCAGCTATAGGTATTTATTAATATATTTTATATTTTAATAACAAGAAAATGGACCTAAATATTTGGGAATTTAGAGGAGAAGAGAAAACTTCTAAAGATAGCAGTCTGGGCACTCTAGGTTTAAAGGAACCAACAAAGTAAGAAGTTCGGGGCTCCCCAAGATAGACTGTAAAACGATGCATAAAAGTGGCACTAGGTGTCGCCCTGTTAGGAGTTGCTAATGGAGAAAATATACTGGCCAACTTCTCAGAGCAGAAACCGTAAAATTCCTATAAAAGAGCGACAGATCCCCTACAGCTCGTTGGTAGGCAAGAAAAGAAAGCTTTTCTGTATGGGGGAAACATATTAATAAGATTGATTGTGGAAATTATCTACAGAATACAGTACACTACAGTAATTCCTAAATACACCTCAATAGGTTAATACAACATTTTAGTACTTTAAATTTTAACAAAATATACTACTGTCAAACTTATTCCGACGTCATTTTCCTAAAAACTACTAATTGATATTTATTAAACGGTGGCGTTAAAAAGAGGATTTAATACCCTTTCTGATAAGGTATCACTTCAACCGTTGCTCCGTTTAAACTTGTAGGGATGAGTGTCAACCTGCTCAAGGAATTATAGCACCAAGGTCTCAAAAAGTCCCCAAACTTTTTTTCAGTGTTTTACCGTTTTGTTTAAAATAAAATCGTTGAAGAAATATAATTTTTATGCAGGACTTTTGAGAAGCCCTGCATATATAATAATTGATAATCGTGTTTTTAAGTATGAAAGTAACGTAGCCTTTTTTAAATAAAAACCTTGTTTATGGTATCATCATTAAAAAGATCTTTTATAGAAATTTAAAAAATACTGCATGTGGTATGTCTATGTCTAATAGTTTTGAAAATATGGGTATCGTATCCAAAAAAATGAATTATAATTTCCTTTAAGTCTGTGAGCAATAATATTATGCTTTAGATATAATGAAAACAGATTTGAATGCCCATATTTCCTTAACTATTAATAGACGTTAAATGCGGCATTATTTAAAAGCTTTTTAAAATATTAAAAAAATAATGATACAACATACAGGATGTTTGATTTAAATAATTCTATTTTATTATCAAACTTATGTCGATGCCTAAGATCTTTAAGACCTTTTTTTTCTTGTTATACAATATTTTAGTTGTTCCATTTATCGTCTTTTTGTTAACTTAAAAATACAATTGTCAAGCTACTAGTTTGCTAATTTTGTATTTTGACTAATAAAAAAGTTATGAGTGGTGGATACTTAATTTGGACAACTATGCATACTGGCAAGAAAACGTTGTAGGTACAGTAAAAGTAGCTTTCTAAAGTTAAGGCACCATTAAAATAATACATTAAATTTACCTTATCAGACTTTTGGCAACTTATAAAATCAAATACTAAAGTTGTTTGAAAATTGCTGGTGCTTTGCTCGTAAGCATAATCTTAAGCTCATTTATTTTGTTTACATGAATTAGATTCTCTAATCGACGACTTTGAAAAAACCAAATATCTTAAAAATGTTGCCTAAAATTTGTATTCATAGAGGTACTGGGACGACTATTAAACCTTAATCAAAAAATTTGACAAACTTTAACTTTTCTGCCAATTTTTGTAAATCGCTCTTTTTTACCTTGTTTTACTTTTAATTACTATAAATAAAGCAAAAGATAAAAGAAAATATTTATATTTTATAAAAACCAACAAGTTAATAAATTAATTAACAATTTAATAAATTTAAACAAACTTTAATATCCTTCCAAACAAATTTAATATTTTATTGTGGCCCCGTTTTTTTCTAAGACAGAGTTTAGCCTTTCAGGCATCAAATGGACCAAAGCCCGGACGTAGCCCCAATTTCCTTGTAACTCATTCCACGCCTCTAAAATTTTATTCTTAAGTTCGCTTTTATTTTGCGGCCTAAACTCATTTTCCCTATTTATTTTTTAACTAATAAGCCTCAAACATTTCCCATAACATTTAAATCCGGACTACGTGCGGGCCACGGTAAAATCCTGATACGCTGCTCTTCCATCCACTAATCCACTTGCCGGGCCGTATGAACGGGATACTTATCTTGCTGAAAGATAAAATTTCTGTCCGGAAATCGATCCGATACAGAAGGAAGCATGATAGTCTGTAGTAGATCTATATATACCTCCGCATTGAATCTTCCTTCGATAAAATAACATACACCAAGCCCTTGTGTACTCAGCTACCCCCAAACATTTACCGAAAATCGCCCACTACTATTGTCCTTTTGGGTATATTTTTTATCAAATTGTGTTTCTTTTAATTATAAATTTTTAAAGTTGGGTAACGCCACTACTTAGTAAAATCTTTCTGCACTCGTACACGATCCCTAGCGATTTGATAATAATCTAAATTTTACTTTTCTCAAAAGCAATACTTCTAAATACTCTTGGATAGTGACAGGATTAATAACCGGACACTGCACCGTAAGAAAACATATGCACACTATGGGCATCTATAGGAAGAACCCATTTGCAGACTAGTGACGAAGAGGAAGAGACAGCCTCTCACATCATATATGAGTGCCCTGCACTTACATACTGGAGAAGCAAATCAAAACCTCATGGTGGACACTAACCACCAGGAGGTGAGACCAGAAAGAACAGTAAAGGGCTACTACACCTGTCTAAGGTGTCAAACCTTTTAACTGAAACAAATACACAAGAGATACAACAAGCCCTGTAGGCTGCAGTGTCGAGGCGGACAAAACCTCAACTTGTGTATTTACTTTATCAATCAATCAATCAATCAATCAAAAATACTCTTGGGGTAATTTCTTTAGCGCCTTTGTGTTAATTATAGAATTAATTACATGATTTAATATGTAAGAAAATTTTAGAAATCCCTTTTTTAATAAATATTTTAGCCTTTATAACCTATTACGACATCATTCAAGTATTTTCATATTTCCTCGCTTACTTTTACCAAACGACTTATGATTTCAAATATTAAATAAATATTTTAATATATTGCTGGGCGTAGCGACGTACGGGCACGAAGGGACAGCTGCCCCCCCTTGGAAGTGCGGTCGTGTGCCGGTAAACTGTAATACTAGGCTTAAAAGCTGGCTTGTAAAATCCAACTATACGTGATTTGATCTTTAATATAATTTTTGTTTACATTATTTCTTACTCTAAAAAATGTTACTTATTACGAGAAGGGTAGCCAAGTTTTTTTTTGTTATAGAAAAATAAATCATAAAACGTTTTGTGAAAACCCAAAAGAAAAGTAGTAAAGAACCCTAAGTAAAATATATAGTTGTATATCGATCATTGGCTTCGGTGAACTTTAGCTTCATTTTTAAACAGCAATATTTTGATATATTTTTTTCACTTATTTGTTACGCCATAATAAAACACATAAGGCATGAAAAAATTAATTTTTCACTCACATTATCACAAAATAAAATAATTTCTTTATTTTTTATATAAAATATACTAAAGTAATATTGCCGACTAACATGAAAAAAGTGCGAAAGAATACCTACAAAAAGAGATGAAACGATGTCGTTTTTTACGATTCCCTCCTTGATTAAGCAATGTTGTCGGATGTTTTCTAATAATTTGTTATTACTAAAGGTTCTTTTTTCAGAAATTAAGTTTTTTTATAAAAAACTAACAGGACTAACAAACAACAACTTCCAAACTATTAACTAGTTCTGGTTAGTTGTCGTTAGATTTTCCTTCTTATATTGTAAATTTTCTTTATCATAAATGCGCGTCAAACAAAATTAAAAAAATAGGGTGGTGTTCACTTTCAGATATTAACCTTATTTAAAAAAATATTTTTTTATAATTTGTGTATTTTTATTCAATCCATAATGCTTTAAAGCTAAATTTTAATCATTTTTTTTTTGATCCCACAACGGCAACGTCGCAAATTCTGGCCTTTTACTTAACCTAAAAACAAAGTGTTTTTTCGACTTTTAATTTAATTTTCCTCTGCAAAAATGCATTTTTCGTATTTTTTCTTAATACTTACTAAACAAAATGTATTCTTTTTATCTGTAATATTTATTTTTTTAATCGAATGAAGCTAAACGACACCAAATCCCTGATTTTTATATATTTTTTTACTTACTACCTTCTCTGCTCATGTGAAACTCATATGGTAAAAACAACGATCAAAACAAACTCGCTCTAGAGATACCCCGTGATCGCAAGCTTCTTGACAGTGTTGACACATGAAACATGCCTACAGAGACTCGGCGGGTTATTTAAAAAGTAGGGTTTTTTCTAAGTAATGTAAAAAAGCAAATCATGAGTCTTTTCTAATATGTCTCCGCATTTTTACGTCTGAAATATAATTGGGGAACACTGTCAAGAAGCTCGTGATCACGGAGTATCTCTAGACGCGAATTCAAAACAAACAATATAATCTAGGATTTTCTTTGTCTGCGCCCCCTTATATACAATCCTGGCTACGCCCTTGCCGTTTATTATAAATTTTGTAAAATATTTAATAAAGATAAACATAGTATTGACAATTAAACAAAAATTAATTAAAAAAAGTAGTAATAATATTCTTTGATAACCAAAACAAACAAAATTTCATTAACTTTTAAAGTTGATTACCTGTTTGTTATGTTTAGAGCGGTAAAAAAAAGCATTTGCGAAAATTAAAAAACTAATAAATCCTCATATTTTGCTAGTTTTAAATTCAACCAAAACAACTCGCCTTTTCAATCTGTTTTAGCTTACGGTTGAACGATTCGCATCGAATTATCAATTGCATTGCCATCGCATTGCCCAGTTGCTGTTTTAATTAAGACAGCCAATTTATTGTAAATTGAAAATGTTTACCTATTAATTTTGAAAATAGATATTAACCTGATTGGGCCTCTGCCTACGTAAGAGACAGTTTGGGATTTCGATTATTTGAGAATCAATAATATTATTAATATAATAAAACTTTGATTATTTAAGAAAATGCCACCCTTACCCAGTTTAATCCAGTATTTATTTTTAATAGACCAGGTCTAAAGCCTTTGAAAATGGTAAAAAGTGAAAAAAAAAGTAAAATAAAACCCATTGGAACAGGAAAAGAATATAACAAAAATTAAAGAAATAGTTATTTTCCTAACAAGCTTGACTGCTTGCCCGAACTCCGCTTCGCGTCGTTCGGGCAACGGCAGTCGCGTGCGGAAAAGTATCACTTTGCGCAAGCGTTAGGAACAAAATTTTTCTTACGAGCGTCAGATAATACCAATATTAAAGCAATGATTATTTTTTAAATTATGTTTAATCTGAAAGAACTTTTACAACATATTTATAAATGGGCATTATTTGTTGATAACATTTACAACAAAAGAACAGTTATTAGCATATTGCAAATTAATTGCAGAACCTGTAATTTCATTTAGGGGGATGGCTTATGGAAGCGCTTATTGTACGGCTTGATGAAGGTTGACTTAGCTCAGGAGGGGTTGTTCATGGTCAATATTTATTCGACATATCCATTTTCTGATTTGTGGATTCATCAATGTAGCTCTCAGCTACAGCCGTTGATTTCCAGCCCCCAAGTCGGATGACATTGGTAATTCCTTCTCCAGAATCCGCTAACATAGTCGCAGAGGATCGACAAAACTATGCCCAGTGTACTCTTCTGGATTTTTAATTTTAGGTATGCAGCAATTTCTGAAGGCATTTTACCTATTGCATTTATTCCCACAATTGCGTACTGCATGCTCCTTGTTTATACTGGATAAAAAACGTCTGTGTGGGGTATGTGGTTTTCGAAAATTTGCATATTTACGGTACAATTGCAGATAAAGTCCGTTATTTGTTTCATCGGACACTACAAAGATTCTGGAAGTGTTATTTTTACTGTCAGGAATTTTCACCACTATCAAATTTTCATTATCCTGTATGTAATCAATCATTATTTTTGTAAGTTCATCTCTCCTACAAGCACCGGCTAATCCAAAAATTGTAGCAACTTTTATTAGAAGGTAAATATTATCAGGTGCTTCTTTAATGAATCTTGAAACTTCTTCTTTGCTGAAAGTTTTTGATTTTTTGGCCGGTACCCACGTTTTGGTGTTTAAGTAGTGATGCTAGCTTGAAATATGAACTTAAATCAACGTTCCTTTTCACTTTGAGGACACATTTTAACATAGAGTACTTATTCCATAAAGTATTAGGTTTATATGTTTTTGCAAATCCGCAAAATAGGCCAAGAACACTTCTCCTTTAATACGTTTTGTCCCCTTGTTGGAGCATCAGTTTTCGAAATGACTATATTGATTCTCATATTTTTCACGAGATTTTGCTGCATCCAGGATAGAATCTGTTAAATCACCAAGATTACATATTGTTGTGACTTGTTATAATCATTTATTATTATTATACAGGGTAATTAAACATGTTTTTTTTGTGTTTCACTTGAAATTTTTAAAATTACGAAGTAACAAACAAAAGAAATAAACTAAATTTGCAATGGCTTCCTATTGCATGAAATACCCTACAATTACAAAATACATATAAATCTTGCTTACCTGTAAGATTTTATAGCTTTTTCACTACGGCGTGAGAAAGTTCCTCGCAAATCTGCATGTGTTAAAACACGAAGATTACATATTGTTGCTTGACTTGTTATAATCATTTATTATTATTATACAGGGTAATTAAAAATGTTTTTTTTGTGTTTCATTTGAAATATTAAAATTACGAAGTAACAAACAAAAAAGAGAATAAACTAAAACTTGCAATGGCTTCCTATATTGCATGAAATAGCCTACAATTACTAAAATACATATAAATCTTGCTTACCTGTAAGATTTTAGAGTAGTTTTACTTTTCCGCACGGCGTGCAGAAAAGTTCACTTTTTCGCACTCAAATGCGTTCGGTAAAGTGGACTTTTCCGCACGCTCGTAGAAAAAATAATTTACGGGCGATCTAAGGTCGGGAAGTAAAAAGGGGCTTTTAAAGGGTAAAAAACGGTTAATCTCGATTTATGGCAAAACTACAAGTCCTATGAAAAAATCTTACTTTTTTTCCCATAACCTCAAATTTTTTGTGAATAATTGAAATAACCAACTTTTTGGTTTTTTATTTTTATTTTTTCTTTTACGAAATTTGGTGAAAAATTACCTTTTTATGTCTCAACACACACTATAATATGTTTTATTTAAAATAACTATTTTTTCACCTTATTTTGATTCAATATCGAAAAAACACCCTAATTTTCAATTAAAAATTCTCACGTCAAACCATCTGCTTTTTAAAAAAGTTGGTGGGCTTTTTGTTGGTTTAAATTTCTACTTTCTAATGGAAAGAAATATATACATTACTTTGAAAAATTTTTTCAGAAAATGCAAACAAAAACGAAGGAAAACTCGAATCCGAAGTTTTTTTTAATCATTATGTACAATTTTAAGCTATTTTTTAAAATTTACACTTTATTTATTTTAAAAACGTAAGATAACGTTACATTGATAAACAAAAAATTGCAAATGGGAATATACTACCTCAATTACCAACCAAATGCACATAACGATTAATTAAAAATATTAATTCGAGTTTTTTTCGTCTTTATGCATTTTCTAAAAACATTTACCATGGTGATGTATATTTTTTTACACCCTCAGAAAGAAGAGACTTAGACGAACAAAAAGCCCACCGACTTTATTAAAAAGCCGATATTTTGACAGAAGAATTTTCCATTGAAATTTAGGCTGCTTTTTCGATATTAATTTAAAATAAGGTGAAAAAATAAATATTTTTATTTCAAGAAATTAGTGGGTTTGGGACTTAAAAAGGTAAGTTTTTACCAAATTTTGTGATTTTGTTTGTAAAAGATAAAAATAAAAAACCAAAAACTTGGTTATTTGAATTTTTCACATAAATTTTAAGGTTATGTAAAAAAAGTGTAAACACAAAAGTTATAGATCTTTTAATTACCTACAGCTTTGCTATTTAACTTTTTGTCATAGGACTTGTAGTTTTGCCGAAAATCGAAATAAACCGTTTGTTACCCTTAAAAACACACCCCCTTTCACTTCCCGTCCCCAATTCGCCCGTAAATTATTTTTCCTTTTATATTTGTTATATTATCTTTCTTTCCCAGTGGGTTTTTCTTCAAACCTACAATTTCCCCTTTTTTTTTTTAGTTATAAAAATTATCTTTTTGGCCCAGGTCTATAACTTATTTCTCAAAGTTTTGTTAAAAAATCATACATTTTAAATAAAGGTGAGCCTAAACTTGAGATAAAAAAAACTTGACTACTAAAAAAAAAGTTTGCGTGCGAGGTTTCAATCCAAAAAAAAATGTATAAGCTGTTTTGGTGGCCAACAGGTTATAAATCAGAAATAAACTGTTTTGTTGTCCTTGTTTGCTTTTCGTCAATAAAAATGGTGTTTAAAATCAAAGTGGCTTGAGCGATTTATATAATTTACCTGAGGTAGGTAAATGACATATGTATTATGCCTAAAGCTATTTCGCAACGAGTTTAAGAAAAATAGAAATAGAGTTAAATTACATTATAAATAGGTAAGTTTATATAAATTGCTTTCCTTTTTTTAAATTTCACCGCACGTCATTGAAAAAAACTCTTTATTTTTCGGTCACTATTTAATAAGGTGAATAATAATAAATTTATGTAGTAGTAGTTTTATATTTTCTTTTAGAAATATATACATTTTGTTTTAATATTTTATAATATAAAAGGTGTCTTTTTACACCACTACCTAAATTAAATTTAAAAAATACAAGACTTTTTTTTGGAGTTTTATGCCACTTTTAAAATAATAGGAAAAAAACTAATTTATTAAAAAGAACTCCTTGGGAAAAACCTTTATTTTTTAACATCCAAAAAATTATTAAAATAGTTTTCAGTGGCTTCATAATAAACAAATTTTGCCTCTTTCCATAAATCCGCCACAATGATATATATATATATATATATATATATATATATATATATATATATATATATATATATATATATATATATATATATATATATATATATATATATATATATATATATATATATATATATATATATATATATATATATATATATATATATATATATATATATATATATATATATATATATATATATATATATATATATATATAAAATTATATTTCATTAAGTGTGTTGTGTAAAGCAACTTCTGAATGTTTTTGCGTAATACACCTACATGGCGCACAATAACATCTTAACCTGTCGATACTACATTTGGTTGGTTTAAAATTACTTGACGAGAAGGCGCTAGTTTTTTTTTATCTTGGGACAGTCCACGAAGGCTAATGCCTAAGTACTAACGTACCGTGGGTGTCTTCAGTGTGGTGAGAGGGAGTTTGTTCACACGGGACTTAAATTTTTGGAGATTGGGAGGAGAAGGAAAAACTTCTGCGGGCAGCAGGTTTCATAGTCTTGACACTCTAGGGATGAAGGAACGAAGAAAGCGGGAAGTTCGGGGCCTCTCTAACTGAACTGTAAAAGGATGCATAAAAGTTGCACTACGTGTTGCTCTGTTGGGAGCTGCCAGAGAAGGAATTATATTTGTCAACTCCTCTGCGCAGAAGCCGTGAAAATACCTATAGAAGAGCGACAGATCCCCTACAGCTCGACGGTGGGCAAGAAGAGGAAGCCTTTCTGTGAGCGTTGGATCATTAATAAGACGAGCGGCTCTTCTTTGAATGGAGTCCAGAATGCTAAGTGTTGTAGGGGACGCCATTCCCCAGACATGAGAACAATATTCTAAAGAGGGTCTGATTTGGGATACATACAGAGTGTACAAGAAGGAAGAAGAGAAATATTTTCTGGCTCGGAAGAGAAATCCAATCTTTTTTGAAGCTGCCGAAGCTATGGATAAAATGTGTTTGTGCCAGTTGAGGTTATTCTCAAAAGTAACGCCGACAAGATTAAACGACTCTTTGTTCTGCAGAACTTGGCCGCTCATTTGCAGACTTTTTTCGCGACAGGGAACATGACTGTGTTTTCGAGGCATTAAACTGAACAAGATTTTTGGCGCCCCAATCCAAGATAAGTTTGAGGTCTTGTGAAAGAGATATCTGCATTGACCTGCACTTGTTTTCGAAATCAGGATTACACGGTGGCTTAAGAAACTGAATACTAGAGTGGAGGGTACTATCGTCACCAAAACTATGAATGGGATTGATTGTGGAAGAGAGAAGATCGTTAATGTGTGAAGAAACAGCGTGGGGGGCCAGCACTGAGCCCTGGGGCACCCCAGCATTAATTTGGTAGAAGCTGGAGGAATGACCATCACACTAACTGATATACGTCGATTAGAAAGGAAACTGGAAAGCCAAGAGCAAAGCTTAGGTGGAAGACCGTAAGAAGGAAGTTTGTTAAGAAGCCCATAATGCCAGACCTGATCGAAAGCTTTGGATATGTCAAGAGCAACGATCTGGGATTCACCAATAAACTCAAGGGACTTGTTCCAGTTGTGTGAGACAAAGGAAAGAAGATCAGCTGTGGATCTGTGACGGAATCCATATTGTCTATCATGTAAGATCTTATGTTTTCCAGATACTTCAAGATTTGGGAATTAATAAATGTTTCATTACTTTGCAAACAACTGAAAGAAGAGATATAGGTCTATAGTTGGTAGGAAGACTTTTGGATCTTTTTTGGGGACAGGTTGCACACGTGCAGCTTTCCCAAATCTCCGGGAAAATGCCCGTGTCGTAAGAGATTCGAAAGAGGCGAGTTAAGATGGGTGCAAGCTCGGGAGCACATTTTTAAGACGATTGCTGGTATGCCATCCAGTTCAGACGATTTTTAGTATTAAAAGAAGAAAGAATACGCTTGATCCGTTTAACTTTAAAAATTATATCGGACATTTTATGAGAACAGGGACAACTGTTGGAAGGGGAAGATTAGTAGGAGGATCAAGCGTAGAATTGGCAGCAAATTGTTATTGTTGCTTCTTATGTTCAATTGTATTGAATTACGACTGCTCTTAAGCTAGTGGCTTTGCAGGTCAAGGGTGTCCACGGCCTACCTATCTGTTATATAATAGTAAATATAAACAAAATAATTTATATATATATATATATTATATATATATATATATATATATATATATATATATATATATATATATAATATATATATATATATATATATATATATATATATATATATATATATATTATATTATATATATATATATATATATATATATATATATATATATATAAATATTTGTCTATTTCTTAGTAAAGTTATAGTCTTAAAATATTATGGTATGCGTGTTCCAAGCCATCCCTTAGAAGCTTTACTAAAAGTTGTTTCTCTTAGCCGACAGGGGTAAGGGCGTCCATAAAGGAAGTATATGCTTCGAAAGATTGACTGCCGTTCCCCTGACTTTTAACCCTTTCCCTTTTTTGGATCATAACTCAAGTGATTGTCTTGTTTCGGAAAGTATATAGCTAGTGGTTTGGAAAATTGGGAACCGCTATTTGTTTGGTCGATACTGATTAGAACAGGTGAAATACCGAAATATTTTATTTTTATTATATTGTTTTTGTTTTTATTTTACATAAATACACAATTTTAATTAAATAAAAGTGTATCGACAAATGTATATTAGTTATCTGTATTATAATACCTTTGATTAAACTAGCTTTTAAAGGTTTTAAAGATGTTTGTCAGAGCTTAAGTTTTTAGAACTAACCCAAAAACTGGATTCAGCTATGGACCTTTTCTTTATCTTAAAAACTTGAAATTTCTTTCTTTTTTTTCATCATTTGTGGAATGATATAGTGAGTATTTCGAAGTAACTATTTGGGGAAAAAGCTAGGATTTTTGTCCTATAAATTCTGGACGATGGAAAACAGTGGTTGCGTTTGGGTTTACGCTCAGAGTGCTCAGAGCAAGCCTTATATTTTGTGTCGCTTTTTAAAGAAAAAAAATTAAAACATGATTAAACGTTTAGAGCAAGTTTCGAGCGTCACCTTACTGCATACTGCATACAGAATTGCACAAATGTATAGTATATTCATACGTCTTGAAGATGGTTTGAAAAAAGTTTAACAATACTAACCTATCTAGGGTATCCGGAAAATGTAAAAATTCTTCCGGATATGAAAAAAACTCGTAAAAAGAATATTACAAATTCGTATAAACTTTTTTTGTACAAACCTTTCAAATTAACAATTTAAGAAAGACCCTTTATTTTTTTAGTTGAACGAGATACAGAAAAATGTTTTATGCAAAAGTTGCTTTATAATGATTCTCAGGTAAAAAAGCCATTAGACCTAACCTCATTTTTTAAATGAAACACTATATATTTTAATCTAAAAGGATAGCATAATAAATTCTCTTTTCAAAAATGTAAAACACCATAAACTATATTGATTTTCTATGCGATTTATTTAAACTTTAAAATTTTCTATTAAATAAAAGCTAATATTCTAGAAACAAAACTATGTTGACATTGTAACTAGAAAGATATTACACAATATATTTTAATATATAGAGAATGTATAAAATAGTTAGCACAAAAAGTTAATAAAAAACTATAGAAGTATTGCAACAAAAGAAATGATTCAGATTAAGGGAAAAAGTAAGGGGAATGTTCGAAAGCCCCCCCTTGTTTTCAGTGCACTCTTGATATCTTTTTAATAAGAATTTCAAGGCATTTATGATGTGTAATGGTTTTATTTCTGCAAAGGCTTCATTATCAAGTTGTTGTTGGGGTAAGATGACCTCGTTATAAATTATATTTTCCACACTCACCAAAAAAAAATCTGGAGGTGTTAGATCCGGTGATCGTGGTGGCCACCTTAAAGGTTCGTATGTTCCTATCCAACGATTTCTGAAGTAAGTATTTAAATACTTTCTTATTCGAAGGGCGTTATGAGTAGGATCGCCATCTTGTTAAACGTATATCTATATTACTTCATTTAAAAAAACCTCATCAAGAATACCGAAAAGGTTTGATAAAAGTATGTCCAGATATCTAACCGCATTTTGGTTTTCTTTAAAACAGTAATAAATACATAGGTTAATTTTAAAATAAAGAAAATATATATTTACTCCAAAACGACCTTTTTGAAGAATATGTCGTACCATGTGGGAATTTGTGCAGTTTCAGTGTCTTTTATTATGTTGGTTAAGAATACAACTTGGTATTTGACATTCATCTCACCAAATATTTCGTTCGTGAAAAGAACGATCCTTGTTAGATATATTTAAGAACTAGTGACAAAATTTCAATCTTCTTACATCATCACCAGGGTGCAAAGATAGGGTAATATTAACAACATGGGGAAATATTTATTGGACGTCAAAATTCTTTGCGCTTTAGATTTCAGTTTCAATTTATTTAACGGAGTTATACAGTAAAAAGCGCACCGTACTGCGAACATAGGAGGCTCTTGGATGATTTTGATGTACCCAATTCAAAAATACCAATAATAATTTTGTGGCTTGCATTTCATTTTCTGTTCGTTTCCTCACTGTGGCTCATTTTTGGTTGGGACTGGTGGGGAGTACGGTGATAAATTCGGAAGAGTTATCTGCCCAGTTTAGTTGTGTACTACGTTTTTATTTTTAGTAAGAATATGCAGTGTTTGTAGGCAAGTAGCAGGAGCTAGCTAGAATCAACCGTCTTCGATCGGATGTCTTATCAGCCATAAATTTAGTAGGTGGTAGAGGAGCTTTCCTCGCCTGAGGCGGTACCACCCCACTTGCCCTTTAAAGGACTCCCTGAAATCTCAGGATGTTTCTGAGTTCTGGGCGGTGAGTCAGTTTTCCTTCTTCCTCTTCCTTCTCCCTCTTTTAGTTTTCCTTCTTCCTCTTCTTCTTCTTTTTTCTTTTTCTTTCTCTTTTTTTTCACACTACTAAAATTTGGAAATAATGATGATGGCACACCCGAACGTAAAGTTTTCCGGAGGTAAAATACCCCTCCATTCGGTTCTCCGGGCGAGAGGGGTACATTTGGGGGCCACCATCGAAAAGTCTAATATCTTTCACAAATATATGTGGGCTTAACTCCAACGTAAACTCTGTTCACCATTATCTTCAATCCTCCAAACCCCACATACTATTTCTTACCGAAACAGAAGTAAGTCCCAAAACAGCAACCACCCACCTCCTTTCCCAGGTTATGAACTCATTTCATCTTTTCGACCCCATGGCGGTGTTTGTGCTTACGTTCGCAACGACCTGGCTTGTGTTAGGTTTCTAACCTCGAATCGGTAGGCCTGATATTTTGGCTTAAACTTTCTTCAGATCTTCTACCAAATTCATCTGTATATACTCGGTCCCCGTCCGACAATTCCTACAACGAGCTCTTTGATTTCCTTTCAATAAAGATCGACAATATTATTTCCCAGTTTCCATTGGCCGAAGTAATTGTTCTCGGAGATTTTAATGTTCATAATAAAGATTGGCTAGGATCCACAAAAACTGATACACAAGGCAGGGCAGCAGAAAATTTCGCAATCAGCAACTCGCTCACCAATCTAATTATGGAACCTACCTACTTTCCTAGGATTCCCACCCATAATTTAACCCCTAGATCTCTTCCTTACTTCCACCCCGAACTCTATCAAGCATCAGTAACTGCTCCTTGGTCGCTCTGACCATGGTTTGGTCACCGTATCTTATTCCACTCATTTTGAGGCAACTGAAAGCACGCCGCCACGAACCGTCTGGCACTACAATTCGGCCGACTGGGATGGTCTGAGAGATTTCTTTGCCAGCTACCCTTGGGATCCTACCTGCTTTTCTACTTTCGATCCTTCCGAAATATGTAAACAAATTACCGAAACCATTCAACTAGGCATTGAGACCTATATTCCCCACACTAAAAAGAACCCCTAACTTCAAATCACAAACCGTGGTTTTCTAAATCCTGTGACAAAGCAAGACTTTTAAAAATTCAAGCCCACAAAAGGTTTCTTCAAAACCCCAGTCCCGGAAATCGACAGGCTAGCATCGAAGCGAGAAATCAGTATAATCAGACTATATCAGAAGCAAAAGACCGTTTTAACAATCGAATAAAAGATAAAGTTCTCTCTTGCTCAAATGGCAGTAAAGCTTTCTGGTCCTTTGCCAAAAATATTAGTCAGAACTTTTGCACAAATTCTTTTCCACCCCTAATCTCTGAAGATGGAATTGTCTCTACCTCCAAAGGAAAAGCCGAACTATTTGCCAAACAATTTGCTGCCAATTCTACGCTTGATCCTCCTATTAATCTTCCCTTCCAACAGTTGTCCCTGTTTCCCATAAATGTCCGATATAATTTTTAAAGTCAAACAGATCAAGCGTATTCTTTCTTCTTAATACTAAAATCGTCTGGGCTGGATGGCATACCAGCAATCGTCTTAAAAATGTGCTCGAGCTTGCACCCATCTTAACTCGCCTCTTTCGAATCTCTTACGACACAGGCATTTTCCCGGAGAGTTGGAAAGCTGCACGTGTGCAACCTGTCCCCAAAAAAGGATCCAAAAGTCTCCCTCCAACTATAGACCTATATCTCTTCTTTCAGTTGTTTGCAAAGTAATGGAAAAATTCATTAATTCCCAAATCTTAAAGTATCTGGAAAAACACAAGATCTTACATGATAGACAATATGGATTCCGTCACAGTAGATCCACAGCTGATCTTCTTCCTTTGTCTCACACAACTGGAACAAGTCCCTTGAGTTCCTTGGTGAATCCCAAATCGTTGCTCTTGACATATCCAAAGCTTTCGATCAGGTCTGGCATAATGGGCTTCTTAACAAACTTCCTTCTTACGGTCTTTCACCTAAGCTTTGCTCTTGGCTTTCCAGTTTCCTTTCTAATCGACGTATATCAGTTAGTGTAGATGGTCATTCCTCCAGCTTCTACCAAATTAATGCTGGGTACCCCAGGGCTCAGTGCTGGCACCCACGCTGTTTCTTCTACACATTAACGATCTTCTCTTCCACAATCAACTCCATTCATAGTTTTTCTGACGATAGTACCCTACACTCCAGTATTCAATTTCTTAAGCCACCGTGTAATCTTGATTTCGAAAACAAGCGCAGGTCAATGCAGATATCTCTTCCCAAGACCTCAAACTTATCTTGGATTGGGGCGCCAGGAATCTTGTTCAGTTTAATGCCTCTAAAACACAGTCATGTTCGCTATCGCGAAAAAGTCTGCAAATGCTCATTCCTTACATATGAGCGGCCAAGTTCTGCAGAACAAGGAGTCGTTTAATCTTGTCGGCGTTACTTTTGAGAATAACCTCAACTGGCACAAACACATATTATCCATAGCTTCGGCAGCTTCAAAAAAGGTTGGATTTCTCTTCCGAGCCAGAAAATATTTCTCTTCTTCCAATCTGTACACTCTCTATGTATCCCAAATCAGACCCTCTTTAGAATATTGTTCTCATGTCTGGGGAATGGCGTCCCCACAACACTTAGCATACTGACTCCATTCAAAAAGAGCCGTTCGTCTTATTAATGATCCAACGCTCACAGCAAGGCTTCCTCTTCTTGCCCACCGTCGAGCTGTAGGGGATCTGTCGCTCTTCTATAGGTATTTTCACGGCTTCTGCTCAGAGGAGTTATCCAGTATAATTCCTTCTCTGGCAGCTCCCAACAGAGCAACACGTAGTGCAACTTGTATGCATCCTTTTACAGTTCAGTTAGAGAGGCCCCGAATTTCCCCGGGCTTTCTTCGTTCCTTCATCCCTAGAGTGTCAAGACTATGGAACCAGCTGCCCGGAATTTTTTCCTTCTCCCCCCAATCTCCAAAATTTGGGTCCCGTGTGAACAAACTCCCTCTCACCACACTGAAGACACCCACGGTATCAGTACTTAGGCATCAGCCTTCGTGGACTGTCCCAAGAAAAAAAAAAAAAAAAAAAAAAAATTAAAATTAGTTGCTTACGAGACCGCAACGTTGGCTACGGTTTTAAAAACCAAACAGTTTTTCCTAATAAAATAAAAGAATTTTCTCAAATAAATAATGGAACGTAGAAGATATTTAAAGAAAAAAATTAATGTGCCTTCATAGAATAAAAAAAGAAAACATCTTTCAAGTTATCGAAGATGCTCAAATAAATCACCTTCTGGGCCAAACAATAACCAAGATTGTCATAAAAACGCCTTCTGACATTTGCTAGCATGTTAGGGGGTAATAATCCTAAAAGAATTCTCAATTTGTAATTGCAATTCTTGTATATTATTAGCCCTATTCTCCTGGAAACCATAAATTTGTGATTTTACGTGACCCCAGAGAAAAAATTTTGGGTGAGACCATGAAGAATAATGTCTCTTATAAAATTTTCATTGTTATTTTCCATTACAGTTTCACAAAATTGCATTCGTCTAAAATGATCATTAGGGAAAATTTCATGGGTTTTTCTTACTTTGTAGGATCGGTATCCATTTTTTTTAAGCACTCTTTCCACTGATCCTTTGCTCAAATTAACCTGTTGTACAATTGTATTAATAAAATTGTAGGATTTTTAATAACACTTGCCACTACTATAATTTCCTTCATTTCCCTTTCGTTGTTTTCTTCTGGTGCACTATCATGTTTATGTTTTCTTGGAGTTAACCAAATATCAAAAAAATTTAAATGACTCGGTGAATAGTGAAAATTGTAGGGTAAGCCTGGTTGGAAATAAATTAATAAATAATTCCCTAATTCCCCTATCAGGATTTCCACGGTGATACCATTTAATGATTTTAATTTTTTCTTCCAGTTCGTGAACATCCATTATTAATAATTATTATTTTATTTAAAAAAAACTTTTTGGTCGTAAATAATCGACACCGTACAACTATAGCTGTCGAGCGTTCGATAGTAAATAATTATTTCGGGAATAAACGTATTAAATCGATCGCTTGGCCGGCCGACGCGCGTCTTAAATTTGTTTGCCGAAAATTATTGATCGATAAGCAATGCGTGCGGCGTTTTTAGGTACATCCAAAATCGTCCAGGATCGTCCTATGTTCGCAGTGCTCTGCGCTTTACTGTATTTTTGTTTCTAAAGTCTTAAAAGGATTTTAAAGAATAAAATAAGGGTATGTGCTTAAGACGACAAGGCAGAAGTAAAAACTTATGCCTTGTCGAGATTCCCTATTAACACTTTACAATCCAACATCCGCTCAGTAAAAGTTGAGATACCACTATTTAAAGCTATCATAGGATATACTATTCTTACCTGATTATGTATCTCGACAATTCCTAACACTCTTATTTCTTCATTTTTCTTGTTTTCTGTATTATAAGTTTTTAATCTCGCTTCGTAAAAGGGCCGTATGTTTTTAAATTATGTTGTAGTTGTCAGAATATATCCTTAAATGGTTGCGGTTTTTCCGCATAGCGAACAATATTTATATTTTGCGCCATTCTTGTTTTTTTTTCTATGTAAACTGGTATCATATCAAATTTTTCAAAATGTTAAAAAGTTATTTTCACAAATTAATATGTAAAAATAGAATTAACGTTAAATGTATCAACTAGAATATCAACATAGTTTCGTTTGTAGGATATTAGCTTGTGTTTTAAAGCCTACAGTAATTTAAAGTAATAAAGGTTAAATAAATCGCATAAGAAGCAAATATAATTTATGGTGTGTTATAGTTTTAAAAAGACAATTTGATATGTTATCTTTTTGGAATAAAAGATACACGGTGTTCCTTTAAAACAAATTGTTTAAGTCTGGTAACTTTTTTACATGACCCCGTGTACTTTTTTTAAAAACGGCATATAATTCACAACGCATTGTTAAGAAACTTTTGTATAAAAAATTTTCTGTATCTCTTTCAACTAAGAAAATATATACATGATCATTCTAAAATTGGCAATTTTTTGATTTTGACTCGTATCTCTTAAGCAGTCAAA
Source organism: Listronotus oregonensis (assembly GCA_019359885.1). Taxonomy (NCBI): domain Eukaryota; kingdom Metazoa; phylum Arthropoda; class Insecta; order Coleoptera; family Curculionidae; genus Listronotus; species Listronotus oregonensis. Next base: position 11,531 of record JAHBCN010003369.1, on the reverse strand, counting down.
CATTTTTAAATGTGGAATCTACCATTTTAAGTGTGACCCAAAAAAAGCACATGACGCTTATATTACTTTTTTGATAGCACTAACAGTTACCCTATAAAAGTGTCGAAAATGGGACATCCTGTACAGTTTCATAAGAAATAAAAAGAAACTTGTACGTTAAATCAATTTTTTATATGGATTATTATCATTAAACTACAGGGTGATTCCTAAGTTGTGGCTTTTTTTTTCTGTGTATTTTCAAAAACCCAAAAATAACAAAGCTACATATTATATTTATTCGAATATGTGTCTAGTGTGGGTCTGGTCATGAAAGGATTGTTTATTTCTTATTTACGTTTGTTTTTTGCCTTGTTAATCACGCATTATAAATCAGTCGCTTTGAGTGAACCAGACGAGGCGAGGGTTGATTTTAAATCATTCTTAAATCGCGAAAATAATAAATACGTGGATATGTTGCTCATTAATGAAGAGTCGTCTATCTGCTGCCGCTGCTTCGAGATTGTACCCGAGACGGTTTCCTTTGCGGGCTCATCCTGGTAGGTACGTAGGAAGGTTTAAAGCCAGGGAACCCTTTTTCCTATAAAGGCGGTTCTGTCCGCCTTCTGTTTGGATTTAGGGAACCCCTCCTAAGTACCTGTTTGTTCGGGATGGATCCTTCCCCGTGAACCAGGCGCCGGTGACTTCAGGGGCACCCTACGAAACGGATTCACCCGTTTCGGTCGGCGCACCTTTGTCTGCTTGTGACCTTGAGTGGCACCTCTCGAAACGGATTTATCCGTTTCGGTCAGCGCACCTTTGTCACTTTTTTCCTATGTTTGGAGCTAGGGAAGTAATAAGGGTCACCCTGTATCTCAGAGGCACCGTTGGAGACACCTGTTTAAGGCACACGATGTCATTCACTTATTAGCACGGTATGCTAACACCTTGAGTTAAGCCAAGAGAGTTGCCGATAACCAGCAACTCTAGCGCATGTTCCAAAAGATCCTACTGGGCCCAACCACAACGACGATGTGTAAACACAGCGGTTGGGGCTCATCCTGGACACAGGTGTTTTATTAAACTCGTTTAACGGACTAGGAATACCGGCGATTTGCAAGAGCGTCGTGGTCAGTTTAAGTCAAAAAAAGTGTGGACAATTTTGCGGGAAAATGACGTTCAACGTGTCTAAGCACTACTACCCGAAGACTTTCTGGGCGGTGACAATTTATTTAAGACAGGACCGTATTCGACAGTTAATGAATGAAAATTTCTTATATTTTAGTATTTCAAAAAAAGTTATTTAAAAAAGTTGTTTATTTTGATGACTTTCATACATAGAAAAAAAAATACGTCAACTTGGGAATAACCCTGTATTTGCCTTGTTAAAAAGGTTATTTGGAAAATTTTCGAGTTTTATTAAATATCGTTGCAGCAAACCTGAAGAAGGCCTTTAGCTAAAACTATATAAATTAAGTTAAATTTTAAAAATACTCGTTAATTAAAAGTTATTTAAGCGTGATATGGTTGTAGCTTTTTTAAAAAAGTATTACATCAAAATAAATAAAATATGTATTATAAAGGGGTAATTCAAAATTTTCAAAAAAAAGTTAAAATACGAACAGGCGGTCATGACTTGGTATTTAAGCGTAGGTAACTTTTGATTTCTAATAACTTTTTTATTAAACATTTTGCTATATTTTTTAATAAGGGTATACTCTACATCTTTAACTTTTAATAAAACTTACTGCTGCAAATTTAGCTTAAGACCATGCACCAACTTTTATGTAAAATAAAATTTCTGACAAATTGCAAATAAGAAAGTCGAATATGTTATTACTTGTGTTGCTATAGAACCATCTATGAATATAATTTACTAAAATAAAACCAACCAACTGCGTTTTAACTTTTAACAAAGAATATAGAAAAATAGAAAACTTTTGTAGGTAACGATCCCTTTATTGCAGAAATTGATAGAAGCGGAAAATACCATTTCTAACTTATAATTTACTGCTGTTCAAATTCTTTTGTGATGTTTTAGGATACAACACGTAATATTTTTACTGCGAATTGGGTAGGGATTTCAACAATTTCCGTGTTTTCATGTGATTCTGATAATTTTTTGGCAGTGGTTAAAAGTCGAGGACTTACAAAAAAATGAGGGAAATAAGGTTAAGATTTTTTTGTTTGAACTAGCCAAGTATTACTACTGTATATATACGGGGTGTCCCAGAATGTGTTGGCAATCTCTGGGAATCTAATAGAAAACTCAAAAATATTATGACAAGTTTCCATAAACTTTTTTCCTACTACCGCCCCTGCAGAGATAAGGGTTAATAACGGACGCTCTGGAAATTGTTTTTTTTTAATAACTTTTAAAATACTGGGCGTAATTTAATATTTTTTTAAATGAGAAGTTACGAGATAAGTCTTCTTAAAATGAACCCATTAAATCATATTTGACTTTTTAGTTTTCCAGGGACGGACTAGCTCTAACACAATTATAGCAACTTTTTTAACACCCTGTATGATAAAGGCTCAACAATATTATTTTTGGATAGCTTTAACCTTAAACTAAAAAAAATGTATTCTTGATTGACATCGATAAAATCAACTGTTTACGAGAAATAAAATATATGGTTGGTAAAGTTTTTTACATTACACAGGGTGTTTTTCAATTCAACGTCAACATTTAAGGAGGCAATTTTTGGGTCCATTTAAAAAGAAAATTTATATAAACCTATGTCCTAAACGTCTTAACTTTTGAGATACATGGTGGTAAAATTTTTAAAAATAATTAATTTATTATTAGTAACTGTAATACCACTTTAGATATTTTAAAAAAATTTGACATACATGTACTACGTATCAAGAAGCTTTTTTAGTGTACCACATTTTTTTTATTTCCACCAGTGGCGTTTGTACGGAACATTGATGGTCCGCTACTGATTTCTCCTAAAATTAAAATTTATTTTTAAAATCCCCAATCATTTCTAAACAAAGTTAATCACTTGATTTTTTTAAAGCCGATGCACGGTTTTCGCTTAAAAAAATAAAAACCATTTCTCTGCATGATCATAACAATATCGGAAAAGAATACTACCATGCAGAGAAATATCTACATTTAATTTTTCTAGGTGATTTGATCTCTTGATTTTTTTTTTTCCGACGTACGATTTTTTACCTAAAAAAATTAAATCTAGATATTTCTTTGCATGGTGATATTCTTTACCGATATTGTTATGATCATGCAGAGAAACGGTTTTTATTTTTTTAAACGAAAACCGTGCATCAGATTGGAAAAAATTAAGTTTTCAACTTTGCTAGGAAATAATTATGGAATACAAAAATATTTTTTATTTTAAGAGATATCAGTGGCGTACCATCAATCTTTGCCAAAATAGGCAGGTCAAATTCCATACGAACGCCACTGGTAAAAATAAAAAAAAGGGTTACACAAAAAATGCTTCTTGATACTTTAATACATTTTCCCAAAATTTCATTAAAATATCAAAGTGGTCTACGGGTTTTTTAATAAAAATTATTTTTTTTTAAAAAACTTTACCACCCTGTATCTAAAAAATTGGACTTTTTAAACGTACTTTCCCTTATAAAGTATTCTTCTTTAAAAGGCCCAAAAACCCCTTTTTTAAATTTAAAAAAAAAAAAAAATTTTTTTTCCCCAAAAAAAAAGGTTTTAAAAAAATTTTTTTTTTAAAAAAAAACCTTTAAAAAAAAATTTTTCCTTTTTTTTAAAAAAAAAAAATTTTTTTTTCTTGTTTTTTTTTTAAAAATTTTTTTTTTTTTTAGGTTTTTTTGAATTTTTAAAAAAAAAATTTTTAACCCTTTTTTTTTTTTAAAAATTTTTTTTTTGTAAAAATTTTTGGGAAATTTTTTTTAAAAAAGCCCCAAAAAATTTTTTAAAAATTAAAAGGGGTTAAATTTTTTAATTTAAAAACCTTTTTTCCCCCCCAAAGGGTGGATTTGGGGAAAAAGGAAAAAAAATAAAGGAAAAAGGGAAAAAAATTAAATTTTTTTAAATTAAAATCCCCCCAAAAAAAAAAAAAAAAAAAAAAATTTTTTTTTTTTTTTGGGTTTTAAAAAGGGGGTTTTTTTAAAAAAAAAGGGGTTTTTTTGGGGGGGGTTTTTAAAAAATTTTAAAAAAACAAAAATTTTAAAATTTTTTTTTAAAAAAAAAAAAAATTTTTTAAAACCCAAAAAAAAAAAAATTTTTCCAAAAAAAAAAACCAAAAAATTTTTTAAAAAAAATTTTAAAAAAAAAAAAAAATTTTTTAAAAAATTTTTTTTTAAAAAATTTTTTTTTAAAAAAAAAAAAGTAAAAGTTTTTTATTGGCCCAAAAAAAAAAGGTTTTTTTTTTTAGGTTTTTTTTTTTTAATTTTAAAAAAAATTAAAAAAAATTTTTTTCCCCTTTTTTTTTTTTAAAAAAAAAAAAAAATTTTTAAAAAGTTTTTTGAAAAAAAAATTTTTTTAAAATTTTTTTTTTAAGGTTTTTTTTTTTTTTTTAAAAAAAATTTTTTTTTTTTTTTTTTAAATTTTTAAAAAAAAAAAAATTTTTTTTTTTTTTTTTTTTTTTGGGGTTTTAAAAAAAAAAGTTAAAGGGGTTTTTTTTTTTTTTTTTAAAAAAATTTTAAAAAAAATTTTTTAAATTAATTAAAAAGGGAAAAAAAAAATTTTTTTTCCCGGGTTTTCCCCAAAAAAAAATTATTTGGGGTTTTTTTTTTTAACCAAACCCTTTTTTTTTAAAAAAAATTTTTTTTTTTTTTAAAAAAAAATTTTTCCCCAAAAAAAAAATTTTTTTTCCTTTCCCCCAAATTTTAAATTTTTTTTATTTTGGTTCTTTCACAAAGATGGACATTATTTTCCAATTTATTTCTAACAATGCTAAATGTTTTATCGACAGGGACGTTTGTAAATAAACTTCCAATATCAAAACTTACCAGAGTGTTATTTTATTTCATATCACACACTAACAAAGTGAAACTTTCAGACCATTACTTAAGCGCAAAAAAATAACATCAAACATATACTAAAAACACAGAATTTTGCAAATCCAAAATCGGTTTACAAGCATGTGATAACAACCACATAATAAACTAAAATGATTCTAGTATTTTAGCACAAAAAACTTGTTTAAAAAAAGGAAAAAACTACGTAAACACGTAAAATAGTATTAGGTAATTATTAAATAAAGATTATTGTGTAGCATAAATATCAGGTTACCTTGCTTGATGCTAAATTAATTAAAAAAAAACTTAAAATTAATTAACAGTACGCCCTTTTTATTTTTTAAAATAATTAATATTATAGTTACAATAAATTCATGTCATGTATGATATTACGACAAAAAAAAGGATCTTAGAATCTCTATAATTTTTAATAAAATCCTAAGAGTTTTAATTTTAATTGATATTTAATTTTCAGTTAAGTTTTTATATTTTATAGTAATAGACTTGTTACCGAAACCTACTTCAATTTTTGGAGGTTTTTCTTTTTTCTCTTTCAGGCGCTTTGCTAGTTCAGAGAGGTCAATAAGATTAAGCAGGCTTAGTCTCTATCTGTACCCCGGGTCCAGGACCGAAGCGATCCCATTGTATAAAATTGTGTGTGTACCAGGTAATTACACGTCGTGTACTCAACGAGAACATTTCAACTGTACGCTTTGAGTTGCGTTCCCAAAACTTTGCAGGATTATTATGTGATTATCGAAAAAACTTTTTGTAGTCCTAATACCCAATGTCTCCCGTCTAAGTGCTATTAAAAATAAAAGATGCTTTTTTGAGTGTTTTTATGGGATTAACCCAAGTGTGAAAACTGTACGCTTAGAGTTGCCTCTCCAGAACTTTGTAGAATTATTATGAAATTATAAAGAAAGCTTTTTGTAGTACTAAAACCCTATGTCTCCGTCCAAGTATTCCCAAAAGGCTATTAAAAATAACAGATGCCTTTTTAAGTGTTTATGTAGGATTTAAACAAGCGTGAACACTGTACCTTTTGAGTGGCATTCCCAAAACTTTGCAGAATTAATGGATGATTATCAAGAAAGCTTTCATAGAGTTAAAACTTAATGTCTTTCGTCAAAGGGTTTACAAAAAGCTATTCAAAATAAAAGATGTCTTCCTAGACAGTTTCCATAGGATTTACACAAATCTGAGCACTGTACGCTTTAAGTTGCATTCCCAAAACTTTTTTAAAATTGGGATGTGATAATCAATGGCATATATTGACTATAAACTGAAACTAAAGGTAAAAATTTAGTTATTGCCCAATAGTATTTAAATAGTTTTAAATAGAGGGGAAGCCAAGAGGCTGGCTTGAGAAATTTAAAATTGGAGCGGAGGGTACTATCGTCGCTTCGGTTCCGGGGTATAGAGGCGGAGTCTGCTTAGTTTTATTAACCACCCTGAACTAGCAGATCAGCAAAATTAAATTTTTGTGTACTAATGTGTGTTAAAAAATAATTTAAAAAATGTTTGTTGTTAAGAAGAAAGCTTTTCTGTAGGTGTGGTATTATTAATAGGACGAACATTTTTTTTTTTTTTGGTGGGGTCAAGAATGTTGTAGTGTTGTAGAAGACGTCATTCCCCAGACCTGAAAACAATATTCGAAAGAGGGTCGGATCTGAGATACATAAAGAGTATACACACACCTACATTGGATCCGTATTTCTCCCGATCCGACGTCTGGCGACCTTCGGACGATGTCGGATTGAAAACAAACTCAAAGTTTTAATGCGTAGTGCCTACAGTGGAGTAGGAAGCCCGAATCGACAATGACCGATTCCGCCCGACATCGGACGGACGGCTTCTCCCTGCCAATCGTGTTTGGTTTCATTCCGATTTTTCAATCCGACGGAACGAAAAATGACTATTTTTTTTCGGGGCTGATACATTCTCTGAAGTTAAATTGTCCAGTTATGTTGTCTTATATCTCTTCAAGAATATAATAAAATGTTTCTTTACTCATCCGGTGGTACTCCTTGCATTTATCAGGGTATTTAAGAAAAAGTTTGAAAAGTTTTATTAAACTCTCCTAAAGATCTGTAGTCGTTAAATTTATATACCCATATACGTTTTATTTTACATTTTTTAAGAACGGAACTCATTGTCGGTGTTCGGTGGTTGGGCGTTAACTGAACCAATGTAGGCATTCACGTCGGGCGACGTCGGATAAGAAAATCGGTCTACATCGGATCGGAAGAAATACGGATCCAATGTAGGTGTAGCCTTAGAAGTAAAGAAATTATTTCTGACTCGAACAAGGAATCCAAGCTTTTTTAAAGCTGCTGGGGCTATGGATGTAATGTGTTTGTGCTAGTTAAAGATATATTTAAAAGTAACACCCACAAGATTTAACGATCCTTTGTTTTGCAGAACTTGGCAGTTCATATGTAATGGATGAGCATTGGAAGACCGAATTTGACTCTGTTTTGAAAGCATTAACTGGACAAAACTTTTGGCGCCCCAATTCAAGATTACTTTAAGGTCTTATAAAAGAGACATTTGCATTGACTTGCGCTCGTTTTCCAAATCAGGATTACAGGGTGGCTTAAAAAATGTAATATTGGAGTGGAGGGTACTATCGTCAGCAAAACTATGGATACGATTGGTTGTGGAAGAGAAAAGATTGTAAAGAAGAAACAGAGTTGGTGCCATTTCAGTACTGGCTCAGGCCTAGCATTAATTTGGTAGAATGACCATCTACAATAACTGATATACGTCCTTTAGAAAGGAAGCTGGAGAGCCAAGAACAAAGCTTAGGTGGAAGACCGTGGGAAGGAAGTTTGTTAAGAAGCCTATCATGTCAGACCTGATCAAAAGCCTTGGAAATGTTAAGAACAACGATCTAGGAGTCATCCCAAAAACTTAGGGGACTTGTTCCAGTTGTGTGGGACAAAGTATAGAAGAACAACTGTGAATGTTTTGTGACGGAATCCATATTGTTTGTCATGTAAAATTTTGTGTTTTTCCAAATAATTCAAGATTTAAAAATTAATAATTTTTTTCATTACTTTGCAAACAATAGAAAGAAAAAAGTTATTTAGTTATAGTATGATATTATATAATTTTTATCACTTAACCTAATGAATCTTTAAAGCAAATATTACAAATAATAATAAGAAAATTAATTTAGGACTTTAGGTTGGGCATCCAAAAAATGGTTTATTCCTAAAAGTCTACTATATTTTTAGTTTTCTCGATCTCTGCATTGGGATAATACAATATTTCTTAACACAAGGTATAAAAAATTGAACGATTTATTTTGTTGCACCTCTCAATTTAGAGACCGATCACTTTATTGCTGTTTTAAATTTAGTGAATAGTATTGGTATACATTTTACAATTATATTTAATATTAAATTTACTTACAAATATTTTTACAAAAATCTTTGCGTGTTCCACAAGTTTTAAACTGCTTTGTTATGACACTCAAATTCGTATAGCCCAAGAATCTCTTTAAGTTACGAAAATTTGGCATAAAACTTTGAAGTTTTGACCTGAAAAACACTACGCTTTTAGCTAAAATTTCACATACCTACTCATATAACGATTGAGATGCTTCAAAAAGCTTTCTGCAGCATATTCACCTAGAAAACGCTTTAGGAATTTGAATAATCCAAATGCGGGACCGACAACCAGCCTTTGAATAAACAGTGTTCTAAAGAAGGAGAGTGCAAGTTTGCAGGTAAAGTTTTTGGGTCCCAGAACAAACGGAATACAATTAAAGTGATTGCTGTAGGGTAAGTAAACAAAAGTTTAGACCTCTGTAACTAAATAAACTGTGCTGGCAAATAAAAACTCAATTTTTTAAGAGAGGTACATAAGCGCACTGTTGGCCAAAATAAAGGCCAAATAAAACATTATTTATATTGTATATGGCGTGTCATAAACTGGCATTTTTGCAGTTGTCTTAATTTTTTTTAAAGTATTTATATATATATACAGCGTGTCCAAGATAAGGAGGGCCAGTATGGGTATCTCCGAAACGGTAATAGATAGGTGATAGTTTTAATTTGGCAAAGTTGCGTATTAGGGAGCTCAATAATACACCGTTGTAAAATTAAAGTTCTATTTTGTACTTTTAGAAAAATGGGCGAAAAACTGAAATTTTAGATTTTGGTTTTGAATTTTTAACGAATTTATTTCATAAATTGAAAAAAAAAATACATTGTTCTTGCGCTTCATCCATTGACGTAATCAAATTTTTTTACGACGTTTCTTTTTCGCGAAACCATTATCAACTTTGATTTTTTAAATATTTATTTTGTAAATATTAATTATATTTTCATATACATATACAGGGTGATTCCTAAGTCGACGCTTTTTTTTAACTGTGTATAAAACTCGTTAAAATAAGCAACTTTTTTAAATAACATTTTTTCAAAAACCCAAAAATAACAAAGCTACATAAATTTATTTAAAAGTGTGGCTAGTGCGGGACTGAGCATAAACAAATAAGTTTATTTCTTATTTACACTTGTTTTTTGCCCCCTTAATCACACGGTATGACTCAGTCGCTTGGCTCAGTTGCTTTAACCTGACAAGGCGAGAATAAATTTTAATTTTAAATCATTGTTAAATCGCCAAAATGGCACAATCTAAAAACAATAAATACGTGGATATGTTCCTTATTTATGGAAAGTGTCCTTAATCTGCAAACGTTGCTTCGAGATTGTACGCGCGACGGTTTCCCTTGCGGGCTTATTCTGGATCCAAGTACTCGGGTAATTGCAAGTCAGGTCGGTTTAAGAAAAAAAAAAAAAAAATGTGGAAAACATTGCGTGAAAATCACGTTCAACGTTTCTAAGCAGCACAGCCCAAAGATTTCTTAGGAGGTGTCAACTTACTTAAGACAGGACCGTATTCGCCACAATAAATGAATGTAAGTTCCTTATTGTTTAGTATTTTACAAAAAGTTATTTAAAAAAGTTGTTTATTTTAATGAGTTCTATATACAGTTAAAAAAAAACGTAATTTTGGAATCACCCTTTTTTATATATATATATATATATATATATATATATATATATATATATATATATATATATATATATATATATATATATATATATATATATATATATATATATATATATATATATATATATATATATATATATATATACAGGGTAAGTCTATGCAGTGAGACCCCCGTTTATTGCTTTAAATATTCAAATTAGGAAAAAATGTTTTATACAAAAATATTTTAGTTTTCTCTGCTCTATATTTTGCGAACAACGTTATGTATACAGGATGTATCAAAAAGCCCGTACAAGGACAAAGTTCATTTTTTTAATGACTCCCTATATTTTTGTTACATTTTTGTTTTCTGCATAAAATTCTGAATATTTTTTATTTTGCATATCATATTCCTATATTCAATTGTTTACGAGATATTCGCATTTAAAAACAAATTTAAAATGGAAAAATCCGCTCATCTATTAATGTTGTTTTATGTTTTTATGGTTTTAGCAGTTTTTTTGAGTGACAAAACAGCCATAGTAACAATAAATAAGTAATTAGATGTTACATGACAAGTTAAAATAGGCTAAACCTTAAACAAGAAAAAAACGATTTAAACAGTTTTTTTCAGATTAATAAAACTGTCGTTTTGACATCTTTAGCTGGTTTCTATGGTTATTATGAAAAATTAAAAAAAACCCTTTAAACCATGAAAAAATAAATCAACAATAAATAAGAGCGGGTTTTTTTTCCTTTTTAAAATTTTAATTTAAATTTAAAAACTCGAAAAAATTGAATATAGGTATATGTTGTATTTAAAAATATCTAAAAAATTTTAAAGCAGAAAACAAAAAGTACCCCAAAAAAATAGGGGAATCATTTAAAAAAATTAATTTGTCCTTTAGGGTTTTTTATGCACCTTAAGATATTTTCTGAAAAAACCCCCCCCTTTAATTTTTTGAAATATAAAATTGGAAAAAAAAATTTTATACAAAAAATTTTTTTTTTGCTCTCATATTTTGCGAACAACGTTATGTATACAGGGGTATCGGCGTACAAAAAGGCAAAAATTTTTTTTTTAATATCCCATATTTTTTTTTTAAATTTTGTTTTCACATAAAATTCTAATATTTTTCATTTGGGGAAACAATTTTTTAATTAATTGTTTACGAGATATTCTCATTTAAATACAAATTTAGAATGAAAAAATCCGCTCATCTCTTAATGTTGGTTTACGTTTCTATGGTTTTAGGGGTAGAGTGACAAAACAACCATAGTAATAATTAATAAAATTAGATATCACATAGAGTATAAATAGGTAAACCTTAAAAAGAAAAAAAAAACAAAAAAAATTTTTTTTTTAGATTATACAAAAAAGCAAAATATTTGTGTAAAAATTTTTTTTTTTCCCAAAATGAATTTTAAACAATAAACAAGGGTTTATTCAAGATTATATATATATATATATATATATATATATATATATATATATATATATATATTTTTTATATATATATATATATATATATATATATATATATATATATATATATATATATATATAAAATATATAA